>OX579642.1:890897-953333 GCA_951230915.1 Antitrichia curtipendula | reverse complement strand
GATCATTCAAGAACTATTTTCTGCTCAGTGCTTTGGGACATATGTCATGACTCGATTAGTCTTAACTTTGAAAAAGAGAAAAAACACATTCAAAGCTTTGGCTGAAAATTTATTGCAACCTTGGTTGGAAATAAGGTAAACCAGCCCATTGTGGTTAGAATTTCGAGTCTGCCCTCATCCCATTGCTGAAAATTTTTAAATTTTTTCTCATTCAAAGATAAGTGTGAGAAATAGTGAGAGCAGTTGAAATATTATTTTTCAGACAAAGTGTGAATTAGTTATGTATTTTTGAAGTGATCTTCCCCACACGGTCTACATGCTGCCCCATAACCAACAAAAAGTGTATCCAATATGCTCATCTTAATCACCTAAAGTGGTCACAATAATTTCTAATGTGGAATGCCATGAAAAATCACATCCTACGATGATTTACACTAAAAAAATGGGTGTTCCTAATGAGGTCACTAATCACTCCATAGGTGTCAGGTTAGATATTGATTGTGGTCTGAAAAAACATCATGGGGTCATAAGATGTCCACTATAGGTCATCTGACCGTAGTGGGCTGATTTATCTTAGTACACCCTACAGGTTTGGGATGGTCCCTAGTCGACAATGGGTGGTTCTAACATAGTGTAATAAGGTTCACAATGCACCCATTTTTTGAGTTGGTAATTAATTTAGAGAGGTTAGACTTCTTGAAATTGATTTTTCAATAAATTTGGAAGATAAATGGAATTGAAATCTAATCAAAGTCATTTCATACTTTTTTTTGGAGCTTTGTAGAATTATTTATAAATTTTTGAAATTGAAATGCAAGGGTCCCTAAAAGTGTCTACCTCGTGAAATGTCCACTATTTGTACATTGTTGGTGCAGCAAGAAAAAACAAACGTACCTTCACATTATTTAGAAGACGCTTTTAGAGCCCAAGCACTTTATGAGCCTTCTACCTCATTGATCATATGCTAAGTTAGACCTAACAACAAAGGACAATCACAAGAAACATTTTCAATGTTCCCTGTAGGCACTATAACAAAAATCCCCTCCGAGAATTTAGTTTTTTGGCCTTTTTTCAAGTACACAGGGAATGTAGCTCTCACAGGGAAATGTGAGACAGGAAATTTTGTGCATTTTTCAGTGATGTCCCCACCTCCAAATCTATTGAAATTGTGAAATTTAATAATTCAGAATGTAGATTTATGCCTCCAAAATCTAAACTTAATGTAGATTTTAGCTTGCATAATCAATACAATTTGTAGATTTTGAAAGCTGAAATCTGACAGAAATGTACATATTGAATTTTCAATCTTATTGATTTGTACATTTCAAAATTTGTACATTTCAGATTTGCAAAATTTCTTAGATTGTACAAACTCTAGAGAATAGTTAGATTATAGTGAAATCAATGGAATTCATCGCTTTGGAGATTACATGACAATTTACAAGTCTTATGTGTCCAACCTCACTGTACCCTTGACAATTGATATGGGACAATTGCATCTTCTAAAATCTACCAAATATCAGGTGGAAAAAACATTGAAATGTAAAATGTATACAAAGTCTACCAATTTGAATTTTACACAGGGAATTTGGAGAGAATTTATGAAATACTTGCAAAGAAAATCCATGGTTTTTTCTTGTATAGGAATTCTTTGAAGATCCCTCCATGGTGACATTAGAACACAGGGAAACATGAAAACTAGGAAAAACTTACAGGGAAACTGCAGAATCTCCAAATTAGTCGGAGGGAATTCCAAGAAAGTCCGTTGTGAATGAACCTTTGTTATAGAATAATTACTAATTTTCTACATCTCATTTTCATTTGGCATTTGGAATAGACAGTTTTTAACTCCTAAAGGACCAAGGCCTTTTTTCACCTAAAAACACTCAAAATGGCCATTTCTATTGCAAAGAGTAAAAAAACTTGATTCTATTTATTTTTTTCATATCCAACCATAGGATCTTACACCTAACTAGTATGAAAATAAGTAGAATAAATTTCAATTTTTTTGACCATTTCGATTTCAAGATACTTGCGTTTAAAGTGAAGAAAATAAGTTATTATGTATATTGTAGGACTAGATTATTTGACTTTGAACCTTCTTAACTTAAATTTTTGCACTACAAAGTTTTGAGGTTTAAATCCTTATGGTGGGAAATTGAGTTGAGAGTCTAGGAAATAAAATAAGATCTCAAAAAAACTTAATTTTCACTCTTAGGAAAATTGCTAAGTAGAAGTAGGTACAAGATAGAAGGAAGATCTAAATTATTAATATCTCTAAAATGGAATTAAAACGCACTAATCCCAATGGTGAGACTGTTCTAGCAAATAAACTAATCCACATTGAACTCTTTTTTTTTAATTGTAAAAATTGCATTCAAAATTGCATCCTCCAAGTTAATTATTCAAGAGGATGCTTAAATTGCCCCCAAAACAAGATTGTCCATAACTTTCATATCACTAATCCAAATGAAACAAATCAAAGCTTTCCATGTAGACAAAAATATAATCTATGAGATATAAAAATTCAAAATTCAAAAAATCATGACAAAAATTGACACTGTAGGTAGTTGCCAAAAATCCAATTTGTGCAGTAAAGTTTTCTTTGCTTGTGTCAAAAAAAAAAAAAAAAAAAAAATCCAATTTGTCTACCGAAGGGTCAATGATCCTTTAGGAGTTTCAGATATAAAATATGATGCAAATTACTCTATCCAACAATAATTACACTAAAAAGGATCATTACTCTATTGAAATTCAACCACTTACAGCAAGTCGCCACTGACTATAATAATAAAGAAATTTAATGTAAACCACACTAATATATAGTAGCTGATTTTCAAATGCTGTAAGGTAAACCAGCCTATGACAGGCAGATTGCCTGGTTTGCCTTGTTGACATATTTGAAATTTTGAAATTTTTTTTTCATATAAAGGCAAACATGAAAAATTGGTAGAACAATTGAAATTTTATTTTTTTGACAAAGTATGAATTTGTTACAGATTTTTGAAGTGAATTGGCCAGATGGCTCAAAACAGTCTGTAGACTATCCCACAACCATCAAAAACTATACCCATGGTGGTCATCAAACCACCCAATGCAGTTACAATATTTCCTAACATGGACATGACATAAAGGAATAAAAAAAGTTAGTTCATGTAATGAATTACACTAGAAAGGGACGAGTTCCTAAAACAGTCTCTAACATCTCCATCACCATCATACAAAACATTGATTTCAGCCATCAACCTACCTAATAAAGTTTTGCTTACATTAATTGGAAAAAACCTGGCACAGATTGATGGAAAACTGTAATGGGTCATCTTATAGATGTCTGTATTAGGCACTTGGCCTGTCATAGGCTGGTTTACCTTAAGTCTTTACTATTGATGAGTATTTTGATCAACTATGTTTAGAAAGATTCCATCCTTGAAGACGGAATGTAGATATTTGTGCTCTAGATCAAAATTGTTGTCAGAAGTATAAAAATAATTATACCATTTCCAAATCAATTATTGTGGTTACACTAAAATTTTCATCATTAGTGTACCTCATAGTTTACCACAAATTTTATACCAAAGAATACTGTAGCTACTGAAACACACTCAACAGAAGGCGTGGCTGCATCATGACTGTAAAAATATGATGTGCCAAGGACAAGTTGATTCACAAGCGTCTCCATAAGTTATGGAGAAGGTGACAATGAAATCCAAAATCATGAAAAGGGAAGGCATCTGTCAGTTATACTTTATTTAGCGGAGGCAATTGGCATGACAAATTGATTATTACTGAATTTTTTTATAATGACATTCAGTCTAAACTCTGAACATGCCAGTATATATATAATAAAAGTAATTTTATTTTTTGTAGTTATACAATTTACTACAAGTTTGGGGGAAATGGAACAAATTGCCATTGAAAAGCCCTTACAGATTTCAATAATACAATTCGAACATATACACTGTACATTGGGTCAGATTTGTTAGGCCCAATATGAAATCATTTTCTTTTTTGGTTGAATTATTATTCATTAACCCCTAAGGACCGGTTTTTTTTTCCAGGGAGACATTCCAAAAACTGCGACTTTCTGGTAAGGTAATAGGTCCAGAAATTGCCCACCTAAGAGCTGAAACTGAATTTTGGGAAGGCAAAACTCCTTGAAATATTTTTCAGTAAATTTTGCTTTAAAGAGAAGTAGATTTGGCATCTAACCTAAGTCGTTTTATTTTTTTTGGAGCTTTTTGAAATTAGTTATGAAATTTTGAAGTTGAATTGGCATAGGGCTCCCAAATTGTCCACTTCTGAAATGTACATTGTTTGTACATCAGTGAAGGCTATGAAAAAATAGCATGTACAAATCGTGTACATTTTATAGGTGGGCGGTTCTTAATGCCCGAACTATTCTCGAGCTTGTTACCTTATGTTATTCAAAAAAAAAATGTAAACTTTTTTCTGGAACTTCAATCGTACAAAACTAAAGTAAAGTACTCCCTCCGTCCCAAAATGATCTTCGTGTTGGCCTTCATTTTTTGTCCCAAAATGATCTTCCTGTTGTACTTTGTGAGCTGTAAATTGGTCAAATTTAACTTTTGATTATTCTCTAGGACTAACAAAACAATTCCAAGCACTAGTTCCCCCTCCATCTATGCAATCACTAATAAAAAGACAAATAAAATGGTTGAAGGGGTCAATCAACACTTTTTGTTTTTATTTTTTGCATCTCTTTGAATATTATCTAATTGAAGGAGATGAAGGCTTTGGGAGGCAAAATATAGGTCCACATATGGTCTTTGACTTATACTAACTACCCACAAAATGACGACCTCACACTCAATAATTAAATAACCACTGGTGCTCCTTGAAAATACCCAAAAAATTTCACTTTTCAATAATCCAAAACTACACTTTAAAAAGGGCTTCAAAACTCAAAGTTTCAAGGGCAATAGGAGTGCACCAAACTCCATATGTAGTGCAAAACAAGCTTTAAAAATATTATTTTTAGTCTTAATCCGGAACATTTTGTCTAACAAGAAGATCATTGTGGGACGGAGGGAGTACTTTACTAAAGTGTGGAAAAAATTTCAGACCTTTTCACTGTGCGGATTGAAAGATTATAGCATTTGAAGTGAGAAAAAAACTTTTTTTCCAATCCCGTGGAACAGGGACAATAGACTTCGGGCTCATTTGGAGTAAACTTTTGTCCTACACAAATATGATATTTTTGACCATCCATAAGTATATGATAATAGGTTCACTCACCAAAAATTTAGAAGAAACTATGGAGTCTAAATTATTCTAATTCACCCTGCAATGCAAGGATGTTAAGTGAATTGGCAATACACTAGTCATTTTTTTTGTGCAATGAGGAAATATTTTATTTGAAATCCAAACGGTGAAAAATTAGAGACAAACATTTTGAATATGTGGAAAAAGTTTCAAGAATTTTGGCTTCACTAATTCCAAGATAATAGGGCTTGAAATTAGAAGAAAATATTTTTTCTTGAAACTACCCCAACATAGCTAACAAAGTTTGACTCCTCTTAGAATGTAATTTGACAATCAAATTTTTTTTTGACAATTGTATGTCATATTTTATTAGTTACATACATGCCAAATTTTAGAACTTGATGATCTTTTTTGCAAAAGATCCTCCAAAGATTTCCAAATTGCCCAAGCTGCCCCAAAAGTTCAAGGCAGTATAACTTTTGATCTAGCCACCTGATCGAAAAAAAAATTAGTTTTTCACGAAGAAGGTATATGTTTACACATTGTATCCAAATTTCATGAACATCCGGCAGATAATGACTTTGTAAAAACCTACCCGAGATTTCTTCCGTACGTTGGACGAACACTTGGTCCTTAAGGGTTAACTTGATTTAGACTTTTTAGAAGTTCATTTTAGAGGGTTTGGAAAATTGCGTGACCTTTAGCATAGTTCATAATATTCCGTGACCTTTAGTAGTACTCAAAACTTTGTTAGTATTCAAGGGCATTACCAATACTTGCATCTTTAGCGGTATTCATGGCTTCAACTTCATGGTTTCTTTGAAAATTAAGATTATTCACCATTAATATTTTCTACACTATCAACTATATTACATTATAATTTTTGAAAATTATATTAGATGCTATATTTAATTATATTTTGAATTATTTTTTAACAAATCTAATATAGGGGCAAGGAAAACATGTGTATGACCAATCATAGGAATGCTTGTTGCGTTCTAGGTTATTCATTGTGAAAGTCAAATGAAATAATTGGATGATATTTAACTAGGATGAAAAGGTGACAAATTTTGTGACTTGTGGTGTGATACTATGTACTTAATATAATAGATGACGTTTGGAATGTTGTTGCATTAGCAAATTCTTTTTAATTTTTAAGTGACTAGGGTGTACTTTGGACAAAAATTGTCAAAACTACTGTTTTCTATTGCATTGAAAAAATAGAAAAAAAATGAAAAAAAAATTCAACCATGCAAAATTTCACTAGAATACTAAAGAAACATTTGGGAAATTTTTTAGAAACTTTAATTACAAAGATTGAAATTTATAGTGTTTGAAGTTAGAAGAAATAGTTGTTTTTTCAACCTTATACAAATTGAAAGTATACAAACTTTTGATTCTTCTTGTACAACAAACCTTCTTGAAGTGAGATTTTGTAGCAAAAGGAAGTTCATTATTTTCACAATTGCATATTGTATCAAGGTAATTACATACTTACCAAATTTTAGAAATAAAAGATGAGTTTAGCACAAGTTACCAAAAGTTGTTTCCCTAAGAGCATCATTAATGATTAATTCCTAAAGGACCAAGGCATATTTTGGGCAAGAATTGTCAAAAAATGCTATTTTTTAGGACAATTTAAAAAATAAAAAAGAATATATAAATATAAAAGTCAACTATACCAATTTGTACTAGACTACTATGATAATGTGTGGAAAACAATTAGAAATTTTGACCACATAGATTGAAAAATTATAATATTTGAAGAAAAAAAACTTCCAATAATTCCTAAAGTGAGATTTTTGCACTTCACCTAGTTTTTTCTTACAGTTGCATTCCTATATATTTGCCAAATTTTAGAAGCAAAGGAGGAGTTTTGCATGCTACTTGAGTTGCTTGAAAAGTTTAGGGCAATATAACTTTTGATCCAAGAATCGTGCCAAGAACACAATAAAATAAAATAAAATAATACTCCCACCATGGGGATACATGTTCACACCATGTATCAAATTTTCATGAATATATAATCAAAGTTGACTTCGTGCACAACTACCCAAAAAATCTTGCGAATGTTGAATGGTCACTTGGTCCTTTGCGGGCTAACCATGACACATTTTTCTACATTATTGTCATGGAGTCGCTTGAGGTCTTTCTATCTTCAGTAAGATAAAACAGTCCATTAAGAATTAAGAGTTTTACCTCATGTGGTTGCTCAAAATTCTCAATTTTTTTCCCACAATAGTACAAGTGTGAGAAACAGTGCGAGTAATTGAAATTATTATTATTATTTTTTAAAGTATGAATTTGTTGTTAATTTTTGAAGTGTCCAATGCATTGTGGTTCAAAAGAGTCTATAGACTCACTACCTTAAAAGCAACAAAATCTTAATCCATCATGCTCATTTTGCTCACCTAAAGCAGTCACAGTATTTTCTAACATGAAAGGCCTAAAACGTAAATTCTTACTATGAATTCACACTAAAAAGTTGGAAATTCCTAAGGAAGTCACTAATTACTCCATTGTTGTTATGTTAGACATGTATTGAAGCCAAAATCTCACAAACTAAAAAAACTCATATAATCACTAGAAGAAAAACATGCTCGACACAACCAACTACTATGCAACTAGTATCCTATGCAACTATCTTGCAATTGTAATCCTCTCTATTAGCACCAAATCTAACATAATTATTTTATGTCTTTGTTTTACAACATTCATACATTCATTTAGTCACAAAGCAGTCAATCTATAGTTGCAAAAAACAACTAGGAAATAACTAAGAAAAGATTGCAACTATAAAATTACCACAGTTGTTTCCTAGTTGCTTCCAAAGTTCATTTTCAGTTGTCATATATCAATTGTCCCATATCAATTGTAAAGAATACTATTAGATTGGACATACAAGACTTGTAAGTTGTTGTAGTCTTATGCAATGACTTTTTTTAATAGAATTCCAAGACTTCTACAATTTGTAAATTTTTCTAGAGTATAGATTTCTACAATCTATGGAAATCAAAAAATATTTAAACCCAATAAATTTTAAAATTTATGAAATTTTAAGGTATCCTAAACCAATATTTATTAAATACCAAATATTTGAATTTTTGAAAACTAGGAAGAAAGTAGATTTAAAATTTTGAAATCTAAAAGAAAGTAGATTTGAATTTCAAAAATCTAGAAAAAGTAGTTCTGAAATTCAAAATTCTAGACAAAGGTAGATATAAAACTTTAAAATCTACAAATCATTAACCCCTAAACGTCGGAGACTATGTTTTCACCAAAAAGAGTCCAAAACTGCCATTTCTGATACAAGCACCAAATTTTAGATAAAAAAACATTTTTGGATCAAGTAACCGTAGGATCTTGTAGTAAACTAGTTTGGAAATATGTGGAAAAAATTTCAGAATTTCACCGTGTAGATTGCAAGATTTTAACGTCTGAAGTGACAAAACTCATTTTTTTAGCCCTGTAAAAATACGGGCAGCTGCACTTCACAAGGTCACATTTGTATGAAAAATCTCCAAAATGATTGTGCTTCTTTGGATTCATTCTTCAAGGCAAGTTGGCTACATGCTTAAAAAATTTTAGATCATTTGGAATTGTACAACATATAGATAAAGTATAGCAAGTAGAAAGAAGTTGAGAATGATTCAAAACACTAAATTGTTAAGAATTTAATTATAAAATTGAAAAATTCTAATCCCAACGGTGGTAATATAGTAATAAACAATTTACATTATATGCTTCTTTTTTTTTCAAAAAATATTAGAAATTGAGTTAAATTAAGGACTCCAAAGTTTATTTTTGAGTAGGGAATCCATAACTACCCGCAAACTAGAGCACCTCATAACTTTCAATTCATAAATCAAAATGGAATGATTCAAAGCTTTCCAAGTATATATAAATCTAAAGAGCCAATTTCAAATTTTTATTTTTGAAAAAAGTTTTTTTAGATTTTTTAGATTTTTTTTGGGCTGCCCGTCGAGCATTGAAAATTATAGATCTTGCAATAACTTTTGACCAATGAAGTAAAAAGTTATGAGAATGGTTGGGCCTTAAAGATAAACCTCGTCCCCATATTGTGTAAAAATTTCAGCAAAAAATAATAAAAATTCCATACGCAATGAGCTGCCCAAAATCGCTATGTTGCCCAAAAAGGCAGTTTGGACGTTTAGGGGTTAAGATTAATATTTTGAAATCTACAAGTCGCAAACAAGTCGCATATGAGTCACACACGAGGCGTGACTTTTGCAATTGCTACACCTTTTTCTTATATTTTAGGGTGTCCATTGTAACTACAAGTCTCCAAATTATCACTAGTCGCAAATTAGTCACAAGTGTCCTATGCAACTGAAAAACTAGTTGCATAGTGTAGTTGCAAAACCCCTCATTTTCTTCTAGTGAATGGAATCATTCCCTAGGTATCCACTATGGGTCATTTGACCACAATGGGTTGTTCTACCTTATGGCTTGTGACTTTTGAATCATTCCTTAGTCCTCAACTCTACATATATGATTATAGTAGACAATTTTTTTGCGGTGGTAGTGTGCTTACTAAAATTATTTTCTTTTCAAGATTTATGTTCTTTATCTAGCATTACGGTCACCAAAGATTATGATTAATCTCTAAAGTCCCACTGTCCCAACAAGGGACAAAATGGATCTAAGGCAAGCATCTATAGTCTCAATATTTGTCTTGATTTTTGAAATTTTTTGTAAAGATAGAAAAAAACACATTAGCTTTCTAAGAATACAACTTTTATTTCAATCAATGCTTGTGAACAAAATTTATGGCACAATAAGTGCAAATTTTAGTTTGCCAGGTAGAGAAAAAATCCACAAAAACTTAAAATAAAGAAAATTTAAAATTTTGTTTCTAATGTATTATAATTTTATCAAGATGGCAAGCTTTGATTCATTCCATTTGGATTTGTTATGTGAATGTTATAGACAACCTTGTTTTTCGGGCAATCAAAGCATTTAAGAAAAACTAAAAAAAAAACAGGATTTATTTATAAACTCAATTTTTACAATTAAAAAAAAACTAAATTTCATAAGGTTAAGATTTCTTGCTGGAATGATCTTATCATTGAGATTAATGTGTTTCGATTCCATCTTAGAGCTATTAAAATTTAGCTTTTTCGTCCATCTTGAACCTACTTCTACTTAACAATTTTTTAATGAATAAAATTTAAATGAGTGTATTTTTTAATTTTTTTTTGTAGACTCTCAACTCAATTCTTCAACATGAAAAAATAGAAATTCAAAATTAGTAATGCAAAAAATATAAGTTAAAAAGATTCAAAGCCAAACAATCTAATTGAACATGGTGCAAAAAGATCTTGTTTTCTTTGCTTTGAATGCAAATATCTTGCAATCTATTTGGTCAAAGTTTTTGAAATTTCTTCCAAATATTCTCACACCAATTTAAAACAAGATCCTACCATTAGATATGCAAAAAAAACTTTTAAAATTCTTTTGCTCTTTGCAATTGAAATGACAATTTTGAGAGTTCTTTTTATTTTTTTTTGTTTGACACAAGTGTGTTGAACAATGCACTGTGAGGGGGTTCCATAAGGTAGAGAGGCTGATTTCACGCCAAATAAAAACCCTGTCACTGCCAGACATCAAACCCGCAACTATACCATTTGGTTTGGGTACCTTTATACTATCATCCAGTAGTTTAGAGTCATCTCAGACAAAATTTTGAGTTTTTTTAATGGAAAAATGACCATGGAACTTTAGGGGTTAAGTAATTTGGTCATCACCATCTAGCATTGACAAACAAAATAAATTGATGACTGAAGGCCACAACAAGTGCTTCAAATATGGCATGCTGCAGGATCTCAATATAGTGGATTTCAAAAAAATACTAGTAAGGTAGTCTGTTATAAAAGCAACCACTTAAGAGCTAGTATGCCTTTTTCATAGGTTTTCGTGGACAAAAATATTTCTAGATAATTTTTCAAAGAAAGAAAAATAGATGTGAAACTTAACACAAGTGATTTTGTATTTTTCCAATCATTTTTAAATAATAGGGGCGATTTGAAGGAGACAGGCGGTTTTAGAGCACACTACCTTACCTTGCATCCATTGGGATCCGCTTCCAAAGTTTCTCCGTTGTCTTCATAGCAATAACATTATTAGTGAGTCTTGTAAAGAGATTCATTGATGATGCTCAAAACCTTCTACATTCAACTTTTTAGGTATGTACAACCATAATCGAGAGTGCCCCAAATATGTCACTTGCATTTTGACCAAAAAGTGTCGTTTTTTCATAGCTATTGATTACACAAAGATGTACACATTCAAAACACAAAAGTATATGACAATTCACTATTGGTTTGGGGGACATCTAGAGACAGTACGTTGAAATTTCATAATTTATTTATAAAATGTCCAAATTTTGCATGCTAAAGTGCATTGGAATCTTCTCTAGTTGCCAATAAGGTCTAATAAAAATCATGTATATTTACTAATAATAACTATTTACAATTGTAATTAGTGGTGATAATAGGTATGCATAGTTACCGTACAATTGTACTTCAAAAGTATATTGATAGTGAACATTCTATTAAAGTTTTGTTGTAGAAAACCTTTACATTAGATTTGTTGTAGAAAGATACATAATGCTCTTAACCTCTAAAGTTCATTATACATAGTGAGATTCATATTGCTCTTAACCCCTAAAGTTTTAAGGTCTTTTTCATCAAAAAATACTCAAACCTGCCATTTCTAATTTTTTCTAAAAGATCTAATTTTTTTTTTTGGATATCTAACCATAGAACTCTACACTATATTAGTATAAAAAGTTGTGGGAGAAATTTTAGAAACTTTGACCACATAGATTGCTAGATATTTGCATTTAAAGTGAAGAAAACAAGTTCAAGCTATATTTAACAACTTTTGGACTTTTGGAAGTCCATAATTAATAATGGTCATTAGAAGATCTCATGATGGTCATGAAGAGATAATCTAAAACATTGAGAGATCTATACAAATATTGGGAGATCTCACAATGTTATTATCTCGTGATATTTGGATGTTTAGTCTAAAATTCATTGAATAGTCCAAAAGTAGTTAAATGTATCATATTCTTTAGCACCTTGAGTGATTAGATTATAAGACTTTGAATCTTCTTAATTAAATTTTTTTGCAATACAATTCTAAATTTATAATTTTTATATTGAATAGTTGAAATAAAAATTTGAAAAATAAAATAAAATAAATAAATATTTGATTTTCATTATTTAAAAATTGAATTGCTAAGTAGAATTGCACGTATGAGATAGAAGGAACAAGTAAAACATTAATAATTCTAAGATGGAATTGAAATACAGTAATCCCAACAACAAGTTTGTTCTAGCAAACAAACTAAACCTTGCGGAACTTCTTCTTTTTTGAAAAACTGTTAAAGAATTTAATACAAAAATGAATCCCACAAGATGCTTAACCCCTAACTGCCCGATCAACCATATATGGTCGATCAAAAATTTTGAACTCCTTTTGCTGTGGGCAGTTAAATTCGGCTGACCGTTTTTAAATTTTTTTCGGGCAGTTTTTAGGGTTAACTATTGAAAACTTTCATTTTTCACTGAAAAAGATACATATTTGATTATTGAGAAGTCTTCAAAGCCATACATGGCCATTAGTGGAAGAGTAAAGCTTGCTAATTTTACTTCATTTTCCAACTTTGAGCAATTTCATTTGATTTGAGATCTAAAAACTTGTACTTATCCATTTGCTTTGAAAATTGTCCCAATCGAAAGAGTAAAGTGATTTCAAGATTTTCACCATTGAAATTTTTCTAAAGAAAATATTGATTTGGAGTTATTTGTGATTTATATATTTAAAAGAATTTGCATCTCAACAATTGCAAGGTGGATTGTGTGATGAGTTTAATAGCTTTTTGTATAAAACTAAGTTTTTTGAAAGTATACTTTAGTGTGCTAACACAATTATTAGTTGTTCATGTCACCTCTAATCTCAAAAAAAATTTATGTGCAAATTTCAGTTCCATTGTGGGGATGTACATCATGCTGAAAATATAAAACACAAACTTCTCTTGTTATAATCTCACAACTCCTATGCACTTTTGCGTTGAAAATTGGTATACATACTAATTAGCAAGCTCTTTAAACATCTATACGGTTAGATTTTGAAAAAAGAACAATTTGCTTTGTTGGGGCTAACTATAAGTCCATGCTCTTTTTTCATAAATAAAATGCACTTGGAAAGGCTTGGGCATTTAGGGATTAAATTTCCCAATCAACAAGACTCTCCATAACTTCCTCCTCACGAGTCCAAATAGAGTGAATCAAATCTTTCCACATAGACAAAAATATAATCTATGGGAAATAAATTTTCTTAAACACATATTTTGAGAGTTTGTGTTCTCATGTACTACCCAACAAACTCCATTTTTAGTTTAGAGTAGTATAACTTTTGTTCCCAAGCACCGATTGCAATAAAAATGATATTCTTGGTAGGGTAATTCATTTTCCTATCTTGAAAAAAAAAAGCGTCAAAAAATTGCACCACAATTTCAAATCATACGAGCCTACCCAAATTCCCATTTGTCCGCCATGGGAACTTTGTGACTGTAGGGGTTACTAAGTTAGTGTCATGTGAAAATTATTATGAAGAACTAATCTCCCACGACGGATGGGAGAGACAGTGTTTTTGCCAAATTCTAGACAAACGAAGAATCATGAATGATACCTTCCCCCAAACTTCAAGAAAAAACGTCCTTTTTCCATGATCTCCCTGTTGAAAGACGCGAAAGGATTCTTGTCACCTTCTTCCACAGTGACAGAGAATTTTCATTTACAATGAACTCATTTATGAAGAAAGCATTGACATTGCTATTAGACTGCAGTGCTTGGGGATTTGCGATGGTGAGCATAACTTAAACTTAAATGAGGGTGGAACTCAGTTAAAAAAGCACCGACTCACTCAGTCCAGACTCCAAAAGTAAGCTTAAATAATAACAATGGAAACAGTAGAAACAGTAGAAACAATCACCGTCAAATTTCAGCTGATGGCAGCTGTATCATGAGAAATTAGATGCTGCTAACTTACACTGATGATAAGTTAAAAAAAATAAAAATTCAGTTCAGTTGTTGAGAAATTTCATATGATTTTATACATTACTCATTTGTTTACAGTTTCAGACACAACAAAATAGTCAGACACACCCTTTTTTTCTTGAAGCAATCAAAAGGAAGTAGCGTCCGTCCGTCTTTGGGTGGCGTGGAAACCTCCGTCAGTCTGATTTTCTCAGACAGAGACACACACACACACACACACTGTGTGGCTCTGCTCTGTGCGCTGCTGCGGTGACAGTGAGCGTAAGTATTGAGAAAAAACTTGTCTCACTCTTCAACCGTGATTAAGAAGGGATTAGAATCATTAAGGTGGGTACACCCAAAACCGCCACTTTTTGCTACTGAGCCTCGTTACTACTATTAGACTGGTCAAATTTTCATATATTCTTGTCGGCAAGTGAAAGGAGGTTCCAACGCATCAGAGAAGGTGGCATTTGGACACCATATGCAAAACTTATTAAGGGTCAAAGTTTGTTTCTGAAAGCGCTCCATCCAATTAGGTACATAACTGATTTTGGAAATGTACACATCCTGTAGATGGCACTTTAAGGTCAGGTGCCATTTGGGGGGTGCCTACCTTATATTAAGAATTTTAGCCGCTATCTTATATAGAAAAAGCCGGTGAGTGAGTGTACCAACCAATAGATTAACTGTTAGTCAGTGGATTAGTCAGTCAGTTGCCTGGCCCCGTCAGTGGAAATGAATAACAGCATCCTTTTAAATACTTGTGTCCCCCGAAAAAGTGAAAACGAAAGTGAAAAAATGAAAAAAACGAGAAACGTGTTTTTGTTCGCAATAAATGCCTCTTGATGGGGCCATCGAGTTTTCTTTCTGTCTGTTTTCTGTCTGAGACGGAGAGTTGTAAGCTTAGTGTGATGAGTGTGTCGTTGAGTTGTGGGCAGAGTGAGTGATGGAGTGAGTGGTGCTTTATTTTGAATTTGTTGGAGTAGGAATTTTGAATTTTGAATTGTTTGAGGATTATTCCGAAGATTGCAGGGAAGATTACAGTATATGGAAGAAGCCATGGAGATTAAGGTGGTACCTTACGCCCTCCCAAACCGACACTTTTTGCTTCTGTGTATGGTCACTGCATTATTAGACTGGTCAAATTTTCATTGATTTTCTTGTTGGCACTTGAATGGAGGTTCCAACGCACCAAAGAACGTGGCATTTGGATACTGTATGCAAGAGTTATGAAGGAACAAAGTTTGGGTTCTAAAACAATTTCTTCCACATAGGTACATAATATGATTGATTTTTGGCAATGTACACATATTGAAGATGGTGGTTTAGGGTGAGTGGCACACTTGGAAGGACCCACCTTATACATGTATATTTGGGGTCAAAGGAGGCTTATGCAATTGAAGTACTTCTTTTGAAATTTGTTTCACTCGTGTCGTAATTTGTACAATTTTCTCCATTGCTTAAACATACTCCTTATGAATGTGAGAGTCGTGGATTTCCTTTGGATATCCCTGTAATTTGTGTTGTGAAAATTCATGGTTTATTCATACAATATTCAAAAACTACATACCAATAAGAGACTCTAAAATATATATTTTTTAGTTTTCAACAAAAGTGCAACAATAACAATGACATCTCAATAATACCAAACCATGCTCAAAAGGTTATAGAGTCTATTTTCAATGTTTATCAACTTTTCCCTCAAAAAATTATACTACCAATTCAAGAGATGTTGTTTTCATGCCTCACCTTCACCATAAATAACAAGTTTTAGCGTTTTCCTCCATTCATGACTTTCATGGAGTGTAGGCTCATGCAACCCTACAATGTAACATCAAAGCACATTCTTACATGGGTGGAGAAAAACAGAACACAAATATATGTGGATAGAGAGCCTTTGATGGGACTTATAAGGAGAAAAAAAATTCCACAAAGAAAAAGCACTAGACTAGGACCACCCATTCTTGACCAAAATCCCATACCCAATTTGTAGAATATAGTTATTTCTAACCAAGGTTGGAAGAATTTTCCAACCGAAGCTTGGAATGTGCTTTTTTCTCCTTTTCAAGGCTAGAGACTAGTAAGGTCATGACACATATCCCAAAATAGTGAGCAAGAAAGTAATTCTTGAATGATTAGAATTGGTAGACTCCACATGTTGGACATGGGTCTAGACCAACTTTTAACTTCCAAAATTCATAGTAATTTCAGTTCAAGCAATAAAATTACCAAATTTTTGGCAATCCTCATCATTTCTATCTCTACACTATTCCAAATCATGTCCACAATTACTTATTTGATCGCTTATGGGTGGCTCCAATATAAAACTTGTTAATTACTACTGGTGATAAAATTTGAAAAATTTGATTTCATATTTGGAATTAGAGGCCCCAAATAAGCTTTCAGAGGTCAAGAAATACAAAATTAATCACTACAAAATAGGGACACTTTATTAAGGAGGCCTGCAAAAGGCTCGCCACCCTACCCACACAGGACATGCTTGCACTTAGCAGAACATCAAACGCCATTCTCGCAACCAATATTGACTTTCAGGTTATTTTCTTACAGCTTCGTACAGGCCAGCTTCCCCGACTTCAGAATTGTTACTGATAGTACTGTCTTTGACTGCTTACGAATCATGATCAGACTTGTGTCTGCTTGACATCTCCGAGATCATTTACATCAAGGTATCAAGTATTAAGACGGTTTCAATGTTTAAAATTTGTAAATTGCCTAAAACTGTCCTGTAGTTACCGAAGTACCAAAAAAGTCATGCAAAATTCAACAGAATTGATAGCCTCAACAACAAGAGCCGCCTCAGTGAAATACGAAAAATGGGATGAAAAGTTTTTTAAGAAAACAAAAGACTCATCCAGACCTACATTAAAATTAGTTCCAATCCAGATATGCTTCGTAAGCAACAGTTGAAATAACGTACATGGACACCTTGATACCTCCAAGACCATGTACATCAAGTTGAAAAATGTATCTTTTCACACCTTGGCCTGGTCTCCCATGGGTAGTTGTGTCCAAAGGATTGGACCACCAATTCTCAAATTTGTCTCTCCATTAATTTCCCTAGATTTAGAAAAAGTCACCGCAGATTCCTCAGCACATTTCAGAAGATTCGAACCAAGCAATATCTTCAAACCGATGCATGCTTGCTGAAGATATGGTAAGCATCAAGGTCTCCAATGCCAGCAGGAGAGGTACTTAATTGCAGCACCTGCCTACACCCCAAAATCTTGCACGATGAGTACATATTGCCTTTGAGAATGTACACCATCTTACCATCAAAATTTGTGTCGGTTAAAGGTCATCCACCAATAAAATTGTGAATCCAGATAATGTTAGCATATGGTGTTCAAATAATGCATTCGCACAGTGCATTAGGATTCTCTTTGATATGCGAACAATATATTAAAATCTGAAAATTTTAATTGTAGTAACTATACTCGATGCTTAACGCGTCTTAGGCGTGGTTACCTTAAACTGAATATCAGAAGTTTCACACAATGCCACGGCGTTCTTTGTACTGCTCAAACGTAAGGAGTGTTTTCGAAACTTTCAACCAGTCCTCTGGTCTAGGCATCATAATTGCAATGTGGCCTTCGGTGTCTGCCTGGACCAAAATCAACCGGAATTCAAAAGAGTCAGTGATGAAGAATATGGTAAGTCATCCAGTTACAGTTGATAAAATCAAAAGGTAGGTAGGAAATCCATTCTTGTGGTTCGAGAGGTTTCTCTTAGTTATATGGATTTTACTGTGGACCTCGTCAACAAGATTCCCAACACACTCAATACTTAACATTTACATATTATTTGATCAAGCTATGAGCTTTCAAAATTTTGCTTAGAAGTGAGTGAACCATGGGCAGGCTTTCAGCTGTACATTGTTAGATTCACTAGATTCTGTATTTGTCAATATCATTTACTCCACTGATAAAATATGCGTGGCCTACGCACAGCAACAGATTTCAAACAAGAAGCGATTCAATGCCTTAGTTACAGACATTCATACTAACTACACTGATTTATCCTATGAACGTCGCTCACGCACTAGTAGGATAAATCAGTGTTCCTAACTTGCAGCCAACAGAAAAAATTTCAGCAGATTGTAGTGGAATAGATATTTCAAACTGGGGAGTTAACGATCTCACAGCCCTCCGGAGAAATACAGCAGATTCTGGGAAGTGCATTCAGAATAGAGAAACAAACAAGAATACGTAAACTTACCCTCTTGTTCAGCAAAGTAGGATCCTTGATAAGTCGTTCGTTGACTTCCAATAAGACTCCTCTAACACAACACCTGCTTTTAATCACCCCACTTTCACCCATAAACAACCATATTTGACTCCTGAAAATACATTCAGAAATACTACATTGTAAAGAGCACAAAAATACCAGAAGAAATAGAAGGACTGTAGGAACAAACCTGATCATAAAAAAAGCCTCCCCAACCATAACTTTGCAAAGAACAGAGTTTGGCTCCAGAGAAAGTGCATTCTGAAATAAAATACAAGAAATAATCAGACAAGACGAACACCTCACCGCAAATATCAGTCATGATGGCCACGTTATGGCACTTTTTTGCCTCCACAAAAATACAAAAAATAAATTCGTGAGGGATTCCTAAAGCAAGAAGATTTTTATCACGAATAGCCAAGCGGGAATCTTATCAAATTAATGATAATAACAAAAGTCGCTTCATTAGGTCAAAGCATACCTTCTTTCGTTTTCCAGATACTTTAGCATCAGCACGGTTCTGCTTCCCAACATTGAAATCAACAGCTGTTACTGCTGGTGTGGGCTTGAAGGCAGCATGAGTTGGTAATAGACCTATCACACACAACCTGCACATGATATAAGGTCCAGTGTCAGTGTTCCATGTCTCAGTCTCGTATAACAGTCAGTTCATTCTGAGAGATCAAATCACAGTTTGCACTTCAAGGTCGCAGTGGGATTGGCAATAAGAGCTCCAAAAGAATTATAGAAGAATAAATATAACAATACCAATTGTAGATTCAGTACGACATCTAAGTGCTTGAACTAAAAAGACAAAGATCAATTTTTGAAAAACATAACATACAATAGTACTGCAACTCCAAAATATTTGTCATTAATCCATGTAAAGCTTTTATTATTCATTTCAACGATATAAGCCTCGGTCTTCTTGGAAATTTCCTCAATGAATACCAATTGAATGAAGTGGACTTCCTAAAACATTCATAGTGGATGGTTGAGCATTTAGGGTTTAATTCATTGATAATCATTTGTGTCCAAGGCGAGAAGCTTGTTCAGTAGAGCTTCATTTTGCAGAATGATAGAGCATTCACATGACAGTTATCTAGATCGTATTTCATATAAGCGTAACATTTGAAAAAGAGACAATGAAGCAACGAGTTATCCAGAGTAGACGTATGCTGAAATGAGATGCCGATGAACCTGTAATTAAAAGGCACTGCAAAGAAACGTAAACTTCCCACAGCAAAACCCCTAACTTTTCTATATTAAACGCTGCAGCATAATTCGTGTTTCACATTCTAGTTGAACACGTAAAATTAACAAAGATATCCACGTAACCTCAAAAGTTCATGCCCAAACAACATATGGGCAAAGTGAAATCCACAAGTTACGTACCCGTTGGCATGTCTGTATACATATTGATCATGAAACTCTTTGCCCACATCTGCACCCTCCATCCATGTGCACACCCATTGTTAGCCCCACACACCGGATGCTTACATATTACAAGTGTAATCCACTATTTCAAACTCAATATTCACAGATCAATCATATATTTAAAAGCCAATCCCTCAAAAGCAAAATAATTCACGTTCACACGTGTAAGGGACACCTTGCACCTTGACATTACTTCAGGGACGACACTAAATAGAACAAGCGGTGAAGCTTCATTAGGAGCTATAAATTTCTGGATATTGCAACCCGCAGCTAATTTCTTACTTTTTCAACAAATTATTGTCCCTCTGAAAGACTGAGGAGCCATAAGAAAGAGTAATTATAAAACTGTTAGTAAGCTCACCCCGTCTCCTATACAGACCCCGTTACGCAACTCACACATTCATTCGTTCGATTGGACTCACTAGGAAGTGGTGAAAGCATGACTTGGCCAAACGACCATGACCACTGATCATTGAATGAAAATTCGGGTTGCCTACAGTCACTCATAGTGGTCTACCACCTCCCCTTTGAAATTGCACTAGAAATTCACGAAGAGTGATAAAAATTAGGTCTCAAGGAATATGGCTCATATATCTAAGCTGATCACTCCACAGATTTATATATATATCCCAAAAATTACAGTCCAACGTATACTAGAATGCTTAAAACTAACGTAAATGATATCCTCTTCCTTACCGAGCAAAATGCAGATTACGTAATTACGAGATAAGCGACAAATTACTTGTGATTACATCATCTGCATTATGTTCGGTATTGCATATCAGCATCATGGCCATAATCTGTTGCATTATGCTCGGAATTACAATATCAAAGTCATACTTGCGCCAAAAAGATTACAAAATTCCCCAGCAAGTGATACATTGCAGTCACGAGGTAGGATACTTACCAAGAGCAGCCCAGTGAGTGTAATTGCATTCAATAGCACGCGGCGGCCGAGCCGGCAACTCATGCGCCTGTGGAAACAAGCTCTCCTCTTCTACATCGCCCTTCCCTTCCTCTACCACATCGCTCCTATTCAAAACTGCAGTCGAAATCTCCTCTCCCACTCCTGAGGCTCCAGCCATGCCAGAAACCGCAACATCCAAGTCACTTGCAACTCCGTCTTCTACCACTTCCGCAGCCACGGATGCGTCCTCCTCCACCATCTCAAATTCTCTGACGCAAACACAAAGCCCTCACGCAAACCCTAAACCTCAGAATGCTAGAGAGAAACTGAGTCTGCTGTTACTCAAATTGATTCCTCGTCTCTGTGAAGAAGCAAACTGCAATTCTCCGAAATTGGGGCCGTCGTTATCGCATGATGCACAATTTTCTCGCAATTCATGTCGCACAAATGGACTGTCCTGCGTCGGTAAGGGATTAGGGTTTAGGGTTTACAGAACATACAAGATCACATATTTACCCTAATTAATATTCCGCCCTCATGTACCTGTGGTGTACATTTACATTCTGAAATGTGACCCATGGGTATGTAAGTTCGGAATTGTGATTGGAGCCGCAATAAGGTAGTATGTTCTAAAAGCAACCATTTAAGGTTTGGTCTGCCTTTTTCATAGGTTTTCATTAACATAAATATTTTTTAAGTCATTTTCAAAGAAAGAAAAATAGATGTTGCATGTAATAGAAGTGGTTTCATATTTTTTGACACATTTCTGAATTAGTTATGAATTTTCAAAGATATATGTTGTAGGTACCTATATGTGACTCTAGGTCTCCCCAAATGCTTCTTCTTGCAATTTCCAAGAACATCATCAATGCACCCTTCAACAATGATGGTATTGGTACTATGTAGAGTGGTTTGTTGTTTGTAATTAAAATTGCATTCCAATGCAACCGTTATGGGGGGTTCACTTCCATGGCCTCGGTATACAACCCTCTGGGATCGTCAAAATGGCAAAATGTGAAGGGCTTGCAAGTTGGCTTATAGTAGAAATAATCATTATTATCACCCCTTATCCATATTGTTATGGGTGCCAATCATTCAATCTTCCCTTGTTCAATGAAAAGTTCTTTTAATGTTGATTCTTTTCTTCTATTTTTTTTATAATGCAAAAAAGTTCACTTGACATTGGAATTTTCAACCTTGCATTGAGTCAATTTTTCCAAAGAATAAATTGTACTTCTACGGCCTCGTGGAATGGCCCACCATCTGCCTTTATAGGGCTTGTATGTTAAGTACTGATTAGCTCTTGCAAAAAAAGAATTTTTTTTTCAATTCAATTAATAGCTAAAGAGGTCTATTTAAGGACCAAATCATATTCTTTCAATAGCTTTTTATAGGAGTCATTTCAAGAGGATGGGTGCTTTTAGAGCATACTACCTTGGGCTTGGTTCATCTTATCAAACCTCTTTAATCCTTGAAAAGCCTTTAGGTTCCCTCTACACAACCCGTATTTAGCCTTATAACTCTTCAATTGTGATTTATTATATAAATTGTGATACATTATTAATTATATACTACTATGATTGTTAATTTACTTTCTACTGAACAATATTTGGTCAATGTTTTTTGAATCAAATACCACCATATTCAAAATATAATGTACAGCTGCAAAAAGATTAATCCTCAAACATCCCTAGGTTTATCATATAATACGGTATCAAATTTGATGACTAGAATATAAATTACATAGTAAAATATCATTAGGACAAATTTCGGGGGTCTGGAGGGCTGTTTTAGACCCGTTCCCCTTGTTGTTCCTGATGCAGTGAAAGAACGTCTCGTTGTCAAAAAAAAAATTCTAAATTTTTTTTTGTTCTTAAAATGATAAAAGAAGTTGAAAAAAAAATTCATTTCATTTTAATTTCTTTGGTGATGTGGCCAAAGTTTGGCCACGTTAGACTACGGCAATGGCGCAACTCCCTTGTTCCTACAGCCATGATAACTCACAATCCTCCAGATCCCTAAAATCTCATGTAATGGTAGTAAAATATGACAAAACCTACACCACTGGATTGATAATTCAATAATAAACCTTCAAATGTCCCTAGGTTTACCATATAATACAATATCCAATTTAATGATTAAAATATAAATTATGTAGTATAATATGGCAAGACATACACCATTGGATTGATAATTCAATAATAAGTATCTTTGGTTTGAATGTCACCTTAACATCTAAATTGTAGCATGCTCAAATACTTCACCATGCATATAGAATATGGATTGTCATGAATACAAACATTTTTGTAATGGTGATTTAATTAGACAGAATAGAGGGGTGCCCTCTTCCTGCTAGTTTATGTAGTCTTTCTTTAGCTTGGAATTATTTTCTTTTGTTCCATGCTTGTTATCTCTTCAATGTCCAACCTTTTGGCTTGGCTATCATGTATGTTTTTTGGGGTTTTTTTCTCATGCAATGAGTTTTCCATTTGCTCAAAAATAAATAAAAATAAACTTTTTTGTCATTACTTGATACCTCAATCTATGCATTTAAGACAAAAAGAAAAGGTTGTGTTCAAAATTGAACTTGCTATACATTTAAAGGTTAACCTCTGAAGATCCAAACGTCCACTAGGTGATTATGAATGTTTTCAAGAACTTATATTGGGAGTGTTGTAAAAAAAGATGAATCACATCCAAGTATGTTGAAAAGTGAGTTATGCTTATTCTTCAGCAATGTGATTCTTCATGATTATGTGCAAGCTTATAAATTAGTTTATAATGGGAGGGGGGAGGGGGGACTTGCCAAAATGAAGACCTTATGTCTCAATTTTTATCATGATGCAATTGATTTCACCTAAAATACTTCAAATCTACATTCTACTACCTACTAAAGTCTTGTAAAGGTTTACCCTTGATCCCAATAGGTTTGACATGAGTAGGTGGATTATGAATGTTTTCAAGAGCTTATTGTAGAAGCTTCAAAAAATAGATGAAAAACATCCAAGTATGTTAGAAAAGTGATATTTGTCTATTCTTCAACAACTTGATTAGAGTAGTCACTTGGTGATTTGTAATTCTAATGGACGGTTTTGAATTAGTTTATGTTTGAATAAAAATAAAATAAAAGGACTCGCAAATATATAGATCTTTTATCTAAAATTTTTTTAGGCCATACTTAATTTTGCCTAAAAAGCTCCAAATCTACATTTTCCAACCAATCATGAATTCTTAGGGATTAAAGACAAATAATTCATAGTTTTAAAATTACCATTTTGATTGATCCTATGGTGTACAATAGCATCTAAATGGAATTTTTGGAATATCATTAAATTGAGTGAAAAAAATTGCATGTGTAGATTAAAAAAACAAAGTAATTGAACAAATAGAATTACCATATGAATTGCTTAAAATTCTAAAAAAAACATGAGCTCCAATTTGGGCTTCTTCATTTATAGAGAGTTAATATCATCTTCTATAACATAACATCCTTATTTACAAACCAAATCCTAATACATTGATCTAATTGTTCAAAATTCATTCTAAAAGATATACCACTATATTTGCATCACCCTATCGAAGATTCAATAATTTATAGTTTTACAATAAGTCTAAGTGTTTTGCTTTTGAGTAATTGAGTTAATTGACATTGTTGAGATACTTTTGAGGTATTCAAGTGATAATTTAGTGTGCAGTGACTACAATGAGATTCAATATTTGTAGGGTGTAGGAGTACCAAACATGATGGCCATTTTTTTTTAAGATTCTTAATTTAATATCTAAACCTTATATAAAATGGAAACTTGTATTTTATATGTTATATTATTGCAAAGTTTTAAATTAAAAAATTACCTAATATATTGCTTTTAAATCACATAAATCAAACATTTTGACATTTTTCTTGTTCTAAAAAAACTATCTTTTGAGTTTTTTTCCAAAACATTAGATTTCAAATAAGGGTTGTTTAGAAATTTTGGATCCAAATTGTTAAGATGAAGTACACAAAGAAACTTTATTTTTCTAAAGTACTTCTTTGTGAAATGAAAATGCAATATTTTCTAGTGCTCTGATTAATTGTTCAAAATATATTTTCCATTTCAAGGTTTGAAACGTGCATTACAAGAAGAATTTTGTTGCAATGGTTTTGCCTAAAGTTCTATTTTAATAGGCTCATTCAATGTACTCTTTAATTTGCCAATGTTATATTGTTATAGATATGGACAAAGGATTTTGGAGAAAATTATGCTTCATGTTGGGCTTGAGAAATATCATAAAGTATTGACCAAAAATGCAAATACATTGTTATACTATAGTCATGTACTTTCTATGTTGGACAATACATGTTCAAGCTAGTGGATGAATTGAGTTGGGAAATAAGTGCCTAAGTCTAACAATGTGGTCATATTTACCCACAATGATATCTATTGTTGTGCTACAAAACTTAAATTCTTTACAACTATTGCTAAGAAAATCTAAACAATGCATTGTTTAGTGCATTGAAATCATCTATACTATATATTTTTTTTAAATCTCATAACAATAGGTTGATTAATATTCTAAAAGTTATCCTTGAAATATTCAATGATTGTCTATCAAATTTTCAAATTTAAATAGATTATTGAGCTTGAATGAACCTTAAGTAGTGCCATAAAATCTGAACTAAATTATTAATTTAATTTACAAAAAATAGTTTCTAAAAAATAATTAGAAGTGTTGAGAAACTTATTGTCAATTATAGGAAAAAGAAATCACAAGATTAATCATTTCTTACAATTATAGTTTGACATATAGTGAGAGAATAATCATATGTTTTTCTTTGCACTTTTGCATTGGATTCTACAGTCCTAAATGTCACGACTACATGTACACATGTGCTTTATACACAATCTATTTTAGTTGTAAATAATAAGATCATTCCCACAACTACAATGACCCAACCCTTCTTTAAAGTTTATTCCCTAAGAAATTCATTTTATGTAATTTTAGAAAAAAAAACTCAAAATTCAAAATTTTATGGTGTTTTTTTCTTTTTGGAGAAATGCTGGAATGGCAATATATAAAAAAAATGATGTAGCCAAACATTTTAGCATTCATCTTTTCATTTACATATTTGAATGAGTTTCATTTAAAATTGGCAATTTCATCCAAATTATTTTTCAAAAATTGGAACAACTTGGCACCATCATCAAATTTTTCTTTAAGGTTTGGTGCTCCCAAATTATTTTTCGTGATTTTAGACATTTAAATACCTAAAAAACATTGTTTTTTGTAGATCCAAACATCAACACTACTTCCTTAGAGACTTTCCCAGGGAATTAAAAATATTTATTTTAATTCATGACATGATAAATCTAAACAACAAATCTTCATTTAACAAGTTGTCCTTGTATTTTTGTCCCTACATGAATTCATTTAAAATCTTTTACAATAATCATGAAGAATCAAATTATCATGCAAGTTGCATTGTTAAAAAATAGACAAAAATTGCTTTTTCAACATACTTGGGTTTACTTCGTCCACTTCTTGTAGCTTTGGCAACAAGCTCTTGAAAACATTCATAATCCATCCATAATATCTTGCCTCTCTTACAAATGAATAAAGAATTAATCATACTCAATGGAATGAACTCAATAATCATACTCAATAGGATTATTAATAACTAAAGAAGAGTCATATAAATTTTGTTTTACAATTTTTTTTTCAAAACTTCTATTTCAAATTCAATGTCATACTCTATATACTTGCATTTGAAGTGTATGAAGGAATAGCCTGCATCATTGTCATACATTTTTTGTCCTTTGTGGTGTTACACAAGGGTTGAGAAGTTTCAAGGAAGGTAATAAAATGTATCAATAGAATCATGCTCTAAATCTTTTGATATTGAGAGTGTAAAAAAAAACCACTTGTTCTTCAAAAATGGTATCAATTTGGAGACTGTGATTTGAAATTTCTATGAAGGGTCTATTACACACACTTCCATACAAAGTAATTCAATGAAAATCATCAATGCAAAATGCCTCTATTGAGCTTTGCACTCATCTCACTAATCATGCTACATAACCGACCTTGTTCACCCCTCTCCTCTTCTATTTGCCTACCACATGACTTCCTTATTGAAGTCACATCCATTAAGTTCAAAAGACAATAGCTTTACATGAATTGTGAGTGAAATAGTGAGCCATGTGACAAGATGTGATGGCATTGTCTCTTGACTTGGTAACAAGTGAGTACAAATGAGGCTTGAGAAGAAGATACTTTATAAGAAAAATAAATGACTTTATGTCTATACTTTTTACATACCCCTAGGTCAAACAATGTAAAGTTGCCCCTATTTTGTACTTGAGTAGGATTGAAAGCATAGGCGCATGTACAATGAACACATGTAGAAAATATTATTGGTACCTTCATTGAAAAGATATAATGGGATTCAAAATAAGGTGAACTAGCCCATTACCACCACCCTTTTCAATTGGACCCTCATGTGCTTGTGGTGTACATTTCTCCTTTGAAATGTATCCCATGAGTATACGGGGGCAAAATTGAAAAGGGATAGCAGTAATAGGTTGATTCATCTTAAACAAGAAATCTTGGTATGTAAAATCACAACATGTAAATTTGTAACATTCTTAACCTAGTAACGTTGCTAGAGTGAATGCATGGTTGAGTGGCTCATTTTTGGCAAAAGTCCAAGTCCAAAAAGTCCTTTTTTGTGAGTAAAATGTTTGAGACTGAAATGCTTGGGAGGGAATACTACAAGTAACAAATTTAAGAAAAATCTAAAAGCACTTAGATTTTTGGGCGCCCCTAGACCTTAAAAATTCATTATACTTTAGAAAAATAATTGTTGAATAAAAAAATATTGGCTACGAAAAAAAGACTTCATAAAATTTGGTGTTTGAAAAGTCATTAAAAAGTCCTTTGCAAGTATTCAATACATATCTACACCACAAGATTATAATTTAGTAAATATTTACTCAAATAGCTACTACAATCATAGTCCTTTCTATGATATTAAGTATCAAAAGCATCTTTAAAAAGTCCTTGAAGAATTTGTTGACAGCAGATTCGTCACACCCGTTAATTTTTAAAAGTCCTCTACACTTTCATAAAATGCTCTAAAAATTATTCATCAACATGGTTGTATTTAGAATGAAGTTCAAGCCTCTACTGTGAACTTTTTTTTTAGTTTTTAATTTTTTCAATGTACCTTTTAGGCATTTGAAAATTGGTTTTGTGCAGGAATTGAGAATGTGTCACGTTTTTGAGCCACTCAACCATGCATTTATCCGCTACAGACACTAAATGTCTAATAGATGATACAAAGAATCCTTATATGTAAGACAAGTGCAAATGTTCATCCTTGGAATATTATGTGAAAAAAGGAAGGTCTTGCATATTAGTTTGACATCCAATGAATGCTCTTGGGGTTTTTTAACCCCTAAAGTTTTTTATGTTTAAAGGCCTAAAATTGCTTCAAAATACTAGTTCATAGAGCAAGGCTAAAATCTCCATTTATATTTATTTTTTAACAAATTCAACCACAAGATCCTTTAGTTAACTTATTAAAGTACACCTACCTAAAAGTCTAGAATAAGAAACCTTACCAATTGCAAAGTCATGATGCTTGGATTTCAAAAAGAAGTATTTTTAACTCTTCCAAATGGTTAGATTTTTTTTTAATTTAATACAAAAAATAAAGATTTTACAACTGGCAATTATCCATAAAATGTTGAAGAAGTAAGTTAGAAATATATATTAAAAATTCAACTAAAAATATTTCATATTCATGCTTGAAAAAAATGAGTAGAAAGAAATAGAAAATGATTTATAATATTAAATTGTTATGAATTTAGTTATGGAATTGAAAAATACCAATCCCAGTGGTTGTGCTATTGTCATAAACAATCTACATCCTATGATTTTATTGAAAATTGAATTAAATAAAGGACTTCAAAGCTTATTTCAAAATAGAGATTCTATAACTACCTGAAAATTACATTGAACATGGATATTAAAAGGGTCCAAAAATTAAAGGTACTTCTTGTAGAAAATTGTAGATGTTTGAAACATAATGTCTAAACCCTGGACACTTCAAAAACTATTTATACAGTGTGTAATGCCAATTAATTAGTTTGGATTCTTTTTTAAAACCCTATTTAGTGTATAACTCCTTGTATTAACTTTCATCTCATTAATAAAATGGAATGATTTAAAGCTTTCTATGTACATAAAAATCTGGAAAACCAATTTCAAATGATTATTTTCTTAAAAAGTAAATTTATCTTGAATTGCTGGGGCTCTAAATAACTGCATATACAATACCTTTTTAGCCCTACAAAAAAAATTGTGAAATTTTCTGTGCCTTAAAACTCCCATATGTTGAGGTCAAATTTATTTGGCCTTATACGAAATCATTACTTTCAGTTGAATTTCCATTCATTAACTCGATTTAGAATTTTTGGCCATTCATTTTGTAAGGTTTGGAATAATTTGTGATCTTTAGCATTTTTGAAAGCTTTATTGATACTCAAGGCTATATCAATACTTGTGGCTTTATTGGTACTAATAATCATTTTTTTTTCTTTTTCTTTTTTAGGATTAAGATTATTTTCATTAATATTTTCAATACTATTCAATTATGCCACATTATAATTTTTGAAAATTTCAGTAGAAGCTTTTTTTAATCATTTTTTTAATTATTTTTTAACAAATTTGACCCTAGAGTGGGGTACTCCTCAACCACATGTTGTATGTGAAAATTTCAAAGACAAAGAAAATGAAAATTCCAGTTGTAAATGGATGACCAAAAATGCTATATTGCCAAAAAAATGCTACTTGGTTCTTTAGGGGTTAACATCTAAAAGACCATTGTCCCTTCGGGGGACAAATGGGATTTCAGGCAAGTACCTACAAGCTGAATTTTTGTCGTGATTCTTTGAAATTTTTTTTGAAGATAAAAAAAAATTGATAAGCTTCGTGGGAATATAATTTTTTTCACAATCAATGACCGGGAACAACAGTTACGACCATATAAGCTCAAAACAAGGGACGGGGGTAGCCTGGGCATCAAAAACAAATTTGCAAAAATTTGGATTTAAAAAAAAAAAAAAAAATTCTCATGGAATATATTTTTTTTCTATCTGGAAAGAATTGATTCATTTCATTTGGATTTGTTATGAGAAAGTTATGGACATTCTTGTTTTTTGGGCAATTAGAGCATCTTCTTGAAAAAAAACCCTTCTAGGATTCATTTTTTAATGCAATTTCTCAAATTTTTCAATGTTTTTTTTTCCATGGTTTAGTTTACTTGCTAGGACAATCTCACCATTGGAATTAGTGCATTTTAATTCCATCTAAAATATATGAATATTTTAGATTTTCCTTCTATCTTGTATCTACTTCTACTAAACAATTTTTTTAAGAATGATAATTAAGTTTTTTTGAACTTTTTTTTCTCTCCTAGACTCTCAACTCAATTCTCTACTATAAAGATTTAAAGCTCAAAATGCTATAGTGCAAAAATTTTAAGTTAAAAATGTTTGAAGTCAAAGAATCTAGTCCTGCAATGTGCTGAAAAACTTGTTTTTTTCACTTTAAATGCAGATATCTTGCAATTTGTGCAGTCAAAAATTCTAAAAAAATTTACACACATTCTTAAACTAGTTAGGTGTAAGATCCTACGATTAGATGTACAAAAAAAACATTTTTCAAATTCTTTTACTCTTTGCTATAGAAATGGCAGTTTCGAGTGTTTTTGGGCAGAAAAAAAGCCTTGGGCCTTTAGGGGTTAAGCAAATGATTCACACAATATCCAAACAATTTTTTTTTTTTTTTTCCGATTTGTTGGCCATTTGCACCAAAGTAATGGGCCCAACACCAAGCCCTTAGAATAGAATGGTACTAAGAGGGTGGAAAACCAAAAACTTTCAAATTAAGAAAGTCTGGAGTGAAATCACTAGATCATGGATGAAAACAAAATTTAGAATATGTGATATACACTAATGTGATATTTTTATCCAATATGTGGACAAATGTTGAAATTTGGAGCACCACTGCAACATTTAATATCACCACTTTGGCACTTCATATAAAATGAAAAAACAACCTTATAAGATAGAAGCGCCAATGTATAAGGTGCAGTATTTCCAACTGGAATGTGTATGTTTTGTCTTTTTGAAAGTTGGGACTAATGTGGTTATGATACGTTTTCAAAAGCAGTGAGTAATAAAGTAGGAAGTAGTGAGCAAGAAAGTAGTTCTTGAATGATCGGAATTGGAAGACATTGACTCTGGGTCAAGTGCACTTTTCGGCTCCCAAAATTCTCAGAAATTTCAATTTCGGGAATAAAATTCTGAAAAATTTGCAATCCCCATATTTCCTATCTTCCTACATGGGAAAAATTCCATCACCTTGTACTCCTCACCCTCTGCTCCAATATCACCTAAATGATCGACTAAGGTAGGAGGCTCTGAAAGCGAGCGGACATTTAGAACTGCTCATGTAGACTCGCCTGAAATGGACATAAGGTGGTCTTTAAATGGATCTTCTGTAGTCATTGAATGGATCAGTAAAAGAAATATTATTTATTGCAAGAGCCAATCATTCTCTTTGATTTCCCATTTTTCTTTTGAAACTGCATCTGAACAATTTATGGAAGACCTAGGGTCATAAATAGGGACCTATGACTCATTACGTTTGAAAATTCATAAGTAATTCAAAAATGCTTCAAAAAATACGAAACGACTTGTGTTACAATCACAATCTATTTTTCTTTGCCTGAAAAATGAGCTGAAAATAATCCCATACAAGAACCCACATGAAAAAGGCAGACCAGCCCTTAGATGCTTGCTTTCAGAGCCTCCTACCTTACTGGTGCTGTCTACCTTACCCAAAACGAAGATTAGCACACTAACCACTGACCAGCTCGGCGTTCTAGGGTTAATAAAAATTAGTTATGAAAATCAATCAAAAAATCATTCCACAGGGCAGTGGACTTCGTACACTTCAACTTTCAGCATTCAGTTCAGTTCAGGGCAAGCACAGATCCGGTTTGATCAGGGTTTGGTGAACAGGAAAAAAAAGCCTACCTTCCCGTAATCAAAGCAGCAACCCAGAAGCAGGGCTTCCAGCTTATCCTCAGCAGCAGCAGCGGCAGCTGCAGGCCCTTGGACTGGGTCTGGAGTCGAGATGCCAAACAGTCTGACACCTGACGCGTCTGCAACAAGATAAGCTTCAGCAGAGACACTGTGATTGAACCACCTATTCGATTTTATACTATTTAAGTGTATTTAAGTTTATTTTACTGCTGGCACTCACAGATGAAGGTTCCAGCTTCCTCCACGATTTGCAGACAGATCTGGCGCTTGATACGTGCCCAATGACAACACTCCTGGCAAGGACCCCACTGATTCGTTTTGGAGGGTGCACAGCGCTCCAGCACGGGATCCGTCTCTTGCAGGCCTTCCATCTGATTGTTGCAGACTGAGGAGAGCTGTCCCCACTCAGCCAGTGCATTATTTGGTACAGATGGAAACGCTCTGGCTAATGACACAGTAAAAGGACGGGCACTGTTGATGCTGTGCGTCATTCATCAGTCAATCAATCAGGAACACATCCAAAAACAGGAATTCGTCCTTCGCTTGGATCTTACGTTAGCCGTGAGTTGTTTACAGAAGCACTCAGTAACCTAAATGTCCTTTCATTACAGCTGGCTAAACATTTGTGAAATTGCTGGGGTAAAAACTGCTAGTACTGTAGTGAAAGAAAAATCCCATCGGGAGGATTATACGGATTTATCGAAAACAGTGAGCGGAAGACAGTGCTGGAATACGCAAAAAAGATATTGGAAAACTGGAAATCATATCACAACATTTAAGAATTTGGGGATTTGGTGGCAACTTGGTGGATATCACAACCTGCTCCAGCGAAGGAATCTTGGCAACTTCGGGTGACGAATTTGTCATTGAAGGCAATTAACCTGTACGAAGATAAGACAGTAATCATAAGAAAGGGTGCAGAGTGAAAGTGATAAAATGAGCGACTCAGAAATCATAATTTGAGGTAAAAGGCGTTTTATTATCAGGAAAGATTACATGCTGCAGACATGCCGAGGTACGTCAAACTAACTGATTGAGTACCTCGCCAATCCTTGACAAACTAACTACCTGCACCTCCTTTTCAGAAAGAAATTGAAAACACAAAAGCTAATAGAGAAATCCAGTTATTTATGTAACCATCTGGAAACTTCGCTATTGCATTAGCAGAAATCGACTAACTAATTAAACACACAACAAGTGGTGCTTTCATTCCCGGGCAAGCCGTGCACAGCAAGCACGGTGAAATCAAGCAAGCTCAAAACCAGCAACAACCCGCGAGCAGCGCTTGAAAATAGCAAAGTCGACGTATCACCAAATCCGTCACACCGCAAACGCGTATCGTCTCGCTGCGGCTAGTATCGTGGAATAACCAAGGGAAACACCACTCCAGCCGTCAACGTCCAGAAACACTCCGCAACAAAACACCAGTACCAGTCGAAGAAGAATCTTGTCACATGTCGAAGCCTGACAGCTCCATAAGAGCCTAAAACATGCCAGGCAAATTCGGTGAAGACTCCACCCTCGATCTGCCGCTACCTCCTCGAAAATCCTCCCGATATAATAGATCATTCAGCTAAGAAAGCCAAAATTTACGAACATGAATGCGCAGGGCGCAAAGGCAGGCCACCATTCAGCACCACCTATGAATGAACTGAGTAGCAATGAAGAGCTTGACAACCTAAACTTGCTCTGTGACAAAATAAAGAGCAGTGTGATGAGTGATCTCTATCGTCGACAAAAAAGGCGCGACTTTTAGTAAGAGATATCAGAATGGTTCCTAAATCTAATTGAGGGACTTGACTGTGATAAAAAAGGGCGTCAAGATCTCATGGATTCTAAAATGTCAAGTCTCCGAAGTGCCCCAGTTTCACCAAAAGCGGCAACGAAGCTGTTGGCCAAGACATGCATCGCTCATTCACATTGTCTCCAAACATTGAACTCTCGAGGGGGGGAAAGCGTCGCTGATGTCGGTGTCATGGATCGTTTCCTAGTCGGACCGTCTGCGGTTATGTTGGCCGGGACACTCGTCACATATTCTCGCACCGACTGTGGAGAGTCGCAACCATCAGATGCATAAACGTGCTGCTGCTGATCAACACACGATGTTTCACTATCTACAGTTTCATTCAGTTGGAATACATCCCAGCTCATGTCCAGCTGCTGATCACTGCATGGAACTTGGCTCAGGAGATCATCGAGGTCGAAACGAAGATCGTCTTCATACGATATTCCGGTGGCGTCTGATCCGGGGGAGCTAACATACCTCGACTCACTCGCAGAAGATGACTCAGGGGGACTCTGGCAGGGACTGGATGATGATGTACTGCCACTTTCTCTAAAATGGAAGTGGTCCACAACACCCGCACTGGGAGCCATGCAGGGATTCTCAGTTTCAACATTCGACGGCAGTTGCCTACGATCGATACCAGATTTGATTTTTACAGGCTCTACGGGGGGATGACTTTTCTCTTTGTCGCCCCCTACCATTTGCGCCTGAAGTGCTTTCTGGTAAGCAATCTCGTGCAACTTCGCATCTAATGTGGAAATGAGCCTTCCGCTGCTCTTGTGTGCGGGTGAAACACCAGTATCATCCACAGATGACTGCTGTGACCCACCAGATAATACCCCCTGGTCGCCTTGCTGACGAGGAAAGTTGAGGCGCGCGTACTCGCCCCTTAATTTGTATGCCGCTGCAGATGAAGACAATTCTCAATTAGTTCGGCATATAGGTAGAAGGAAACCAATGAATATACATGAATGAAAGCATGGCACAAACTAACTATTAACATACCCGTGTCGTAAGCCAGTGCAGCCTCCTCAGCCGTGTCGAAGGTTCCAAGCCACAATCTCGTTCGATTCCTGGGCAGGCGGATCTCCGCTACCCACTTGCCCCAGTGTCTCTGACGAACGCCCCGGTACAGTTTGGTCCGGGGCACTCCTATCCGCTTCTCAGCCGCCGTCTTCTTCATCACCTGGGCCCGCGGACCAAGATCAGGACTCCAAGACGTCCTCGGCAGATCCACGTCCTGTGGCTGCGGCTGAAACGCGTACTGAAGCTGGAATAGCTGCGGTGTGATCAGGGGCGGACCCTGAACGTATTCCAAACTACTCTGTGGAACATCAGGCTGCTGATGCGCCAAGTTACAAACTCCCCTACTGTAACCTCCTGGCTGTAAGCCATACAGATTCGGTACTAAGAATGATGAATCGTTGGTGGCCATATACGTACTTGTCGGAAGACCCTGCGACCCGACATACGGAGGAGAAAACTGCGGTGCTGATACCTGATTCTGGTAACCAGTAAACAGGATTTGCTCGCCTAACAACTCAGGTGCACAACTATCAATTGACACAGGTGAGCCACATCCTAACACAGATGCAGTAATCCTCTTCTCCTCACGTAGTAACATTTCATCGTGGCTCAATGCTGGAGGAGATGAGGACAGAAGACTATTACTTAGCATTAAACGAAAACTATCACTCACACCGGCTGCTTCCAAGGAAGGGAAGCCACTACGACTATCGACACCGGAATCCCTCCCACATGAGGAAACCCCACCACCGTCATGGATGGCGTTGTCATAGTAGAAACTTCTTGAAGGCACTCCATACCCAGGCATGCTGCTCAGATTATGTGCCACTGCTGCCATCGAAACTCTTCAAGAACCTCCCTTGAGAGAGGATCGCTGTGTCACTCGATTCTTCGGACCTTCAAACCAGTCGTCGTCTCGCTCGTCACAGACTCGCCTAAAAACAGAACTAACACATAATACTTTACAGTGTTCAAATACACTTGCCAAACAGCACAGAGTGATCAGAACTACTTGCTATTCGACGTATAATACCACTCAAAGATCCTCGCTGGCTGACAGAAAGCAATAACGAAATCGCAGGCAAATCCTCAGAAGAGCCTTTGGAAATCACCAAGCCCGCCTATGCTTCGTGAGAAGGTAGGACGGTCCGCAAACGTCAGAAAAACGATACCAACGAGAACCCCTGACGCAGAAAATACAGTGAACCAGCAGTAGCCTGAAAAGGCCAAGTTGCCAGGCAAAGGAAGACAAGGGACTGCCTAACACCTTCAAGACTGAAGGAAGACAGGACCTGCACCAGAAGAGTGCAAGGTGACTCAAAAACGAACCCTGACTCGCGATCACTGCCAGCAGTGATGGTGCGACCTGACTATAAAACAACTAAAAATCAAACCAAAATCAGAAAACCGACGAACTTCGAGCGTTGACGACAAATGCAGGAACCGACAGAGATATAGACTCAACGATTGTGTGACTGGAGGTCGACTCCAAGTTTCCGAGTGGATCGTGTGAAAAGCAGCGTGAGTGCCGTTTAAGACTGTGAGGCTGAAACCCGAAGGAAACGATTGTTAACTGTGCAAGAAAATATAGCGTGTGCAGCGACGACGTTTGCCCCCAATCGCATAACAGCACGCGATCATCTGTGCCACCACAAACCCGTGCGCGCGCTCACGTAAATATCAACCCCGCGTGCTCCGACTCTAAAATAAAAAAGACCATACAACAGCAAGTAGTGAGAGGGATCCACCACAAGCCGCCAGTGTGTACAGACGACTACTCTAAAACTACTGGAGAGGTAGAAGAGATGCAACACTACAAGCGCCGTGACCAAGAAGCTCTGTAGACACACAATCCCCGAGTGCCGAGCCTGCCAGTGCGTGCGCAAGTAATCCGCGGAACCGCCAACCCCCGGATCTCCCACAACCGACGATCAACACCAAGCTGTTCCGTCCCACCGAAGTGCAACAGAACAAACACGATGTCGAAAGAAAGCACGATTGCGAAAGCGTGATCCGAGCTTGCTGTGCGAGTCCCACTTCCTACAAGCTCCGTGACTGGAAGTGCGAGAGGGAGTGCGAAAGGAAAGCGAGAAAGCGTAGGAATGCTTGAACGAAGAAGACTAGAAAATGAGTGTTGCGGAGTTTGCAAGTGGAGAAGCTCAGGCCTTATACTCCCGACCCCGTCAAGCTGCCCCCGCGCCATCGCCTCCTTCCTCGCAACCCTGCGCTTCGCCATTTTTTTTTCCCCTTGATTAACGCTAATCTTTTTTCCATAGATTTTGGAGACAGGGCTGTTTTTGGACGGGCAGGGGGCAGGATGTGGGGGCGCACCGTCAGGGGGGATGTCGACGGAACCTGTCGTCGCGTCCACGTCTCCGTCGACTGCACGTCTGCGACTGCGCGTGCTTCATGTTTGCTTCTGGTTTGGATGAAAGGGACTGTTGGGGGAGTTCCAAACTTCTGGATTGGTATGAAGCCGTATTATTTAATTTTATTATTTAAGTAATAACGACCTTTCAAGAGCTGATTGCATTTGGGGGAAGCCAAACTCCGTGAAACAATCTTCAGTAAATTTTTGTAGGGAAGAGAAACGGAATTGGCATCGAATGCAAGTCGTTTCATGTTTTTTGGATCTTCGTGGAGTTAGTTATGAATTTTTGAAGATGAAACGCAACAAGCACTAATAGCAGCCACATCTTGAAATGTACACTTTTGGTACATTGGAAAAAGGAAATGTATCTCTATATTAGTAATCACTTTTAGAGCACAGGGGGTTCTTAGAGCACCTTACCTTGAGAGTCAATTTTTCTTGAAAGAGGACAGAAGAAGTTGCATCTAATTAACTTTGAATTGTATTGGTTTGAACTCTTATAGAATTAGTTGTGAATAATCAAAGTTGGAATTCGGGATTGCTCCAAAATAGTCCGCACCTTCAAATGTTTATTGTGCGTTCAATGTAAAACTTTGTGTAGGTAGCCTAGAGTTAGTCAAGTGACAACACCATCACCTACTCTCACCTCATTCACTTTTCCACATACAAGTTACGTGCGCCTACTATTTTTGGACCACCATTGACACGGCTTGAGTAGACAAGTCCTATAGAAGGCAAATAAAGGAAGAGAGTTGCGGACTTGGCTTACTTCCGTAAGCCTGACTTGTGACTTGCCGATACCAATTGAATTAGTCAAATGACAACACCATCACATATTGTCACTTCATTTACTTTTTCGCTTATAGGTTACGTGTGGCTTCAATTTTTTGACCATTGTTGATGCAATTTGAATAGACAAATCCTATGGAAGGCAAAGATAAGAAGAGAGTTGAAGAGTTGGCTCACTTTCATAGCATAACGTGTAGCTTGCTGATATGGATTGAAAGTTCAACATACACTGGTGAATTTTTGTCAAGTCAATTCACACGTAAGTGAGCTTTCATAGAAATTTCAAACCACATTCTCCAATTTGATACCTTTTCTGGAGTACCAACTAGTGTGCTTTCAAGTTTCCAAAGTCTGATGAAATCCTACTTCATATTGCCTTGCACAATAAAAGCTAATGATAGAAAATCATTCAACATTAGAATGATTATTGATTCATTTTCAAAACAATTTTTTGTTCAAGATGTTGTTGAATTTGTGATGTTACCTACATGGCTTTTTTGCTTACTTTGATGCATGTGATGTCTTTATAAATGAAGTAATAATTTTTAAATAAAAGCATTTTACGTGTGTACACTTTGGGCTATATTCAAACACAAAGTAGGAGCAACCTTTATGGTACTGGTCTTAGAGATAGGTAAAATATAGACGTAGATTGGAATTATGTTTCAAAGTATATGCCCTTCAAAGCTTCATTAATATACCCTTGTTACCAAATCGTGACAATGCCATCAATTCTTATCACTTGACTCACTATTTCACTCACAATTCATGTAGAAGTCCAAAACCACTATCTTTTGAAAACCATGGATGTAACTTATGTGAAGGACAAGTAACTTGTTCATCAATCCAAAGTTCTCTCTTGATTTTTTTGTCAACTACTTCATGTGTAAGTGAATGTGAGTAACCTTTCATAAGAGTTTTATTTCACATTAGCATAAAAGTAATTACTTTTGACTGTTTAGTATTTTGGAGTTAAATATTTATTGAAATCGATTTAAAAAAATTGGAAGCTTGTAGAAAATATAGTAACTTTCAAATCATAATTTTAAGAGTAAAAAATATTTAATCATAATGTTCTTTCTTCTATCTATAAATTTTGTTATTTTTGTAGATGTTTTCTAAACAATTCACTTCAACTCCTATAGATTTTGAATTTGTCACTTTCAACCTAAATGCACCTAAGTCAAGGAGATATTGATTTTCAATGAATTTTTGTACATTTAGAAAAATATTAAAGAAGGAGATTTAGTCTAAGTCATATATTATGGTGAAGTCTATTAAAATTCATAGGTTTTAACTTCTTAAAAAAAATTCAAAATTTCTCTCAATGTATTGAAAAGAAGCAAGTTTTTGACAATTTTTGATGTCTCTTGAAACATACATCCATTCCTTAAGAAAAATGTCATGCAACATAATTTTTGGTAAAGACACCCAATTAGGATGCAAAGGGGTACATTTTCTAGACCTTGTATCAAATTTCAAAATAAAAAATTCATTTGAGTTTGACTTTTTAGAAACCTACCCAAATTTCCAATTATTTCTTTAAAGAGCAGTTGTACTATAGGAAATTTTGGAATTAATAATTTCCTTCCAATCATGTTTCAAAAGCAATGTGTGATGTATTTTTGAGCTAAAGAATATAGAAGTCACTTATACATTCATGTGATTTATTGTGTCATGACATCCATGACATAGTGGTTGTATGTTTGTGTTATATCAAAAGGCCATCAAATTCCTTCAAAAAAATTATTATAATATTTGTTGGCAAACCAAGTTTGATCTCTAGCACAGATCAGATTGATGAAGGTACTTATAGAACTGTTTAGAATATTGCTACAAAAGTTTCAAAATGGCAAATTTCCTTTTCTTTCCACTAAGTAAGGATAAATGTAAAAATTAACGTGTTTCCTATTTTGAAGTGGTTAATTATGTATTTAGTGATCTTCTTTAGCTTATTTGGGGTTTTCAATTATCAAACATGGATTGAAACTTTCTTTGGATGATCTTGTGATACATAATTTTTTTGTTTTATAAACAATGAAAATTTTGGATAAATGGTTCAAATTATTATTCTTATAGGCACATTCATAACACTTTTGTATTCTAGAGGGATCCGCTACATATTGCCACGAATATGAATTAAACATGTAGGATATAGATGAGACACAATTTGTTGCAACACCTATTTTGGGACTAAAAAGTTATATATCATCATTCTAGATTCATACGACAAAATAAATCTCACAATTCAGTTTCAATATATATATATTAATCTATTTTACACCGAGTGGAGGTGTATATACACATTTGATGTACATGTACAAGCCCTTGACTTATGTAGATAGCAAGATTCAAATCCAAATTCTTAGCATTAAAGGTGCCCATTCTTTGGCATTAGGGCACTTGGACCTCTCATCTCTTGCATACACAAAACCCTAAAATTTGTTATTTGTAATACATATGCCCATCTACCATTTTAGCTACAAATTAGAATTATCATGTAAGTTATAAAGATTTCAAGAATCATGCACTATTAATGACCCTTTATATTTGGAAAAGCAACAATACAAAATTTGGATTGTATCGAGGAAGTTATTAGTGGGCATCAACATTTAGTGGGCAAGGCATAAAATCAAAATCAAACTCTTTAGCCAAAGCCAAACCCAAATTAAGCTTCACTTCAAGCAAAAATAGGCAAAAACTGGCACAAAATTTAACTTTACAACATAAGGATTCTTTGCAAGCCATTGAAGAGACCAAATTAGCTTGAATTGAAATTCTTGTCTATTAAATCAACTAATGCTCCAATCCAAATTTGATGGTTTGGTATTTAGGATCCATAATTCTATTAGGGAATCAAAACATGGAAGTCTCAAAGAGCCACCTCTTCATTTTCGGTACACTTAGAGAGAGTATTTTGAAAAAATCATAAGTTATTTATATAATGTCATAATAATCTACATTTTTAAGTTAGTCGTTGTTTATTTTGTTTTGTTTGTATGTTTGTTTTGGTTGTTAAGCTATGAGATTTTGGAATTGTGCGTCCTCCCATCACATTTTTGATACCTTCACAAAGCCCTCTTGGAAGGAGAGGTAAATGGGCTTTATTTTGTGACATTCCAAGTTACAATAGAAAAGGTCATTGAAATTCAAAGTTTTTATGAATTCAAAATTTTAAAAATTATTTTTATACTTTAATTTTATTATAAAGTAGCAAGAGCACAGGGCATATTGGTGCATACTAAAGTGCATTGGAATTTTGTTTCCATTGCAAAGAAGATCTTAATAAAAAACAATTTAGGTTTAATAATAATATCTATGCTTAATTGTAACTATTGTCCATTATAAGTGCGCATACCTTAATTCATGGCAAGTGATAAGGTGAATAGATTACAATCAATCCATTTGGAGGACACCAAAGGGCTAGACTGCACCATTTTAAAATAAATGTTTACTTTTTGCCATATAAAAATAATAATTTTTTGTCAAAAAATTTTCATTTCTATTAAAGATGTGCATAAAATTGCCAAATTTTGATTAAAAGTGCATGGATATGATTCAAAAGTATTTTTTAGCTGAAAGGATGGTTGAATGTAGAAATACAATGCTTCACCAAATTTTAAGTGATTGCATGGCACTTCTTCAGATAAATAAAAAAGGGCTTGCTCCCAATGGGTGAAGAACAACTTTGCCCTAAGTTAACTTTAATGTTAACTTAACCCCTAAAGAACCAAACACCATTTTTTAGCAACATAGCAATTTGGGGCAATTCACTACAAGTAGAATTTTTAGTTTTTTCTTTGAAACTTTCACACAACATGTGCCCGAGGAGTAGCTTTAAGGCTCAACAATTTTCATAACTTTTGACTATATGGTTAAAAAGTTATTGTGTAATATGTAATTTTCATTGCTCAATGGGCAACTTAAAAAATTCTAAAAAAATAACTTTTTAAGAAATAAGAAATTGAAATTGGTTTTATATATTTATATGTATATATGAAAAGCTTTGAATCATCCCATTTTGAGTAATGGGATGAAAGTTATGAGGAGTTTTTGTTTGCGGGCTTTTATGGATTCTCTACCCTAAAATAAGCTTTGAAGTCCTTTATTGAACTCAATTTTCAATGGAATTAAAAAATAAATAAAAACATTGGATGTGGATTGTTTATTACAACATTTCAACCATTGGGATCATCATTTGTTCAATTCCAGAAATAAATTGTTAACAATATAGTATTTCTAATCATTATCTACTTCTTTCTACTTACTATTTTTTTCATGTATGTTGTACAATTCCAAATGATTTAAAAAATTTAAAGCATGTAGCCAACTTGCTTTGGAGAATGAATCCAAATAGTAACCACCATTTTGGACATTATTTCATACATATGTGATCTTGTGAAGTGCAGCTGCCCAATTTTTGCTGGGACAAAAGAAGGATTTTTGTCAATTCAAATGCAAATATCATGCAATCCACATGGTGGAAATTTCTGAAATTTTTTCCACATCTCCTCAAACCAGTTTACTACAAGGTCATACTGTTACATGTGTCCAAAAATGTTTTTTTCAAATATTTGGTACTTATACTAAAAATGGCAGTTTGAGAGCGGTTTTGGTGAAAACATAGTCTCTGACCTTTAGGATTAACAAGCACTAGTGTGCCTTATGCCATTGCCTTAGCCAAAATGAACCCTAAATTTTCTTTTTTAAATTAATTAAAATCGTAATTGTTAGACCGTAGGTCCAAACTCCACAAATTTTGGCACAAATAGAAAGCTTTCTACAAAAAGGATTGCAAGGCCTATGTTTTGTGGCATGAAACATGAAAGTTATAGTTTTTCAAAATAAAAAATAATTAAAGTCATTTTTTGAATTCATTAAAACTTTGAAATTCCATAACTTCACACCGTAGGTCCAAACACCATGAAACAAAGTCCATACATCCTTCTTTTCAAATAACTTTCCAACAATATCAAGAATGCCGCATGATGCTTGACAAATTCTTAGATAGCGTATCAAACAGAACAAAAAAAATAACCTATCTTAACTTCTAAATGCCCAAGGCAACCAATTTGAGTGTTGATAATACTTTGAAGTTAAATAAAACTTAACCTAATTAATATTTTAAGTAATTTATAGTTTTGAAAAATTCTTTTTGAAGTCTAGTTTTAGCATCAAAAATCCAATTTTGAAAGTGAATGGTTTAGATTTTTCAATTCAAATTTTTGTGCAAGGGTGTCCATTGCAATCTTGACTTTCTATAGTGCTTGAAGGCTCTTGGAAAAGGGCCTAAAATACACTAGATCTTGGAGAAAAAAACACATTAGAAATTCATTTAAAAAAATTGTAGAGTAGATTTTGAAAAGCCATAAATTGATTGGGGTTATGCATGTTAGGCCCTTTATCCTCATATTTTTTGGGTCACCAACTTTTTAGATTTGACATGATATGAAAAGAGGATTGAAAGACTTGAAATCACTTTTGCAGTTTTAACATCCTCATGATCAAACATTATAATTTTTCAATCCATGAGTGATATTGTTGTGTTTTCTTTTTTTATATGATCTTTAATATGTTTAGTTTGAATTTATCCGGTTACAATTCCAAAAAAATTGATGCAAGTTATTCCAATGTTGGTTTTTTGTTCAATTTAAAACAAGATCTTAAAAGCTCAAAAAAGGCCGTGGGCATTTAGGGGTTAAGGTATAGAATTCAAAGCATCCATCCATTATGTTAGGTTGTTTATTTTGTTTTGTTTTGTTACAATGAGATCTCTTGGACCGTGTATCCCCCGGTTGCATGCTTGGTACCGTTAGAAAGCTTTTCTACGAGGAGGAGTGCATGGACTTTGTTTTGTGACGCTTGGATCTTTTATAGAAAAGATACTGAATGTTGAAATTATCATTATGAGTAAGAAAATTAGAAAATTAATTTTACTTTTCTAATGATTATGGCATCGACACAAGGCATTCTAAAATAGGAGGTTCTAAAAGTGCACAGGCTCCACACACACACCTAAAATGTACACTATTTGTACATGATGTTTTTTCATAGCCTTCACTGATGTACAAACAATGTATATTGGTGTGGGGGGATAGAACCCTATACCAGTTCAACTTCAAAAAAATTCATAACTAATTCCACAAAGCTTCAAAAAACATGAAACGACTTGGATTAGATGCCAATTCCACTTCTCTATCAAAGAAAATTTACCGAAAAGATATTCTAAGAAGTTTCACCTCCCCCCAAATTCAATTGTAGCCCTTAGGTGGTCGCTTCGTGGACCTACTACCTTAGTGATGAGTGAATGTTGAGGGAAGGAAAGACGTGCAGCCCACACAATCAGTTAAAAAAGAGTTCCATTTCAGTTGATGAGATTGTGTCTGGGTATGTGTATCAGCATATTTTTGACTTGGAAATATCCCCCACTCACTCCGTGCATTTCAAGCAACCTCCAAGGCCACAGATTTGCCTGTCATCTTTTGTGTGTTGAAACCCGTGTTCCAAACCGATATTCCAATGTGTGCACATAACTTTAAAAAAGTCATATCTAGCTTAACGAAGTCATTTAGAATTTCGCTATTAGATGACATTAAGGTAACAGGCTCTAAAATTGCACAGGCTCTAAAACCGCCCATAGCCTCAAATGTAAACTGTGTGTACATGTTGGTTTTTTCATAGCTTTCAGCAATGTACAAAAGATATACATTTAAGGAGGTGGGCAATTATGGAGCCCTATGCCATTTCAACTTCAAAATTTTATAACTAATTTCACAAAGCTCCAAAAAATATGAAATGACTTGGGTTAGATGCCAATTCCACTTGTCTTTCTAGGAAAATTTGCTGAAAATTATTTCAAGAAGCTTTGCCTCCCCAAAAACCACTCCCAGGATTCCTCCCGTTCATTTTGCGGGGTGGTTCTGCAGCATAATGCCCGATTACGCGGGTTTTCTTGCGTAATCGGGCATTATGGATTTCTCATCCGGCTTCGATTTCTCATGCCCAATTTTCATCCATCTGTTCGTGATTTACGTCGGGCAATGGCTCCTCGTCGGCGGGGATTGCATGAAAAAATGCACCTCCTCGTCGGGCTCCGCCCTCCTCGTCGGTCCATTTTTTCACGCAATCCCCTCCTCCTCGGGCATTGCCCTATACAAAATTCAGTTTCAGCTCTTAGGTGGGCGATTTCTGGACCTGTTACCTTACTTAAAAATACTTGATTCCGTCCCACGCAAATTTTAATTGATAAGATTTTAATACAATTGATGAAATACATTCCCCAAGTTTCCGTGGCCACTTCTTCTTCTTCTCCTCCATCTGCCCCTCTGCGTCACTTACACTTGTACTCTACCTAATACGTTTGACTTGGCCCTTACAACACTATATTCCATTTCAGAAGGGCGTACTTAAAACTTAAAAAGGTACAACGCTCTTGATATTTTTACTCCAAACTTGCGGTGTGGCTAGAAACAACCGAACCCGTGCTGCCACCATCAGAATCCTCCAGAACACACGCTTCCAGAGGCGTCCAGGAACCCAACCCCCAACCCCCCAAAAAACTTACACAATCCTCGAGGTTTGTGTCCCTTGTGTGGGGGATTAAGTGATTAGTGACGAAGACTCTCAAGATTGATTGATTGATTGATTGATTGAATGGAAAAAATAAATATAAATAAAAAATAAAAAATAAGACAATGATGATGATGATGTCGAATAAAATTAAAACTTACCATACCACCAGCGAGGATATTTTATGGTTGCGATGGACGTGAGGATGTCTGCAAAGTAGGAATAAAAAAAAAATGGTTTTGGAAGTCGCAGACTAGAACGTGGCTAACTTAATCAAATCATCAGCCTTGCCTCGCTCAAATGAGGTCCAGTTGCTTGCAGACATTAGAAAAAAGAACTGCCCCACTTGCAGGGCCGGGGTAGATTGCCCCCCTCGCTTGGCCGTGGGGGCAAACCCTGTGTTTCTGCACATGATTTTTTTTTCAAATTTTGAATTCATATTTGCGATCAGAGACCCCAAATTTGATACATGAAGTCAAGAATATACCCTGGAACGGTCCAAAATAGGGGGCTTTTTTTTTACATGCACCCCTGGTAAGGTCGAGCGAGGGGGTCAATCCACCCCCGATCACTTACAGAGGGCTGCTAACTGTGCATTTTTTAGCACCCCCTTGGTGGAAAAAAAAAATGTTTAAAAAATAGTTGATCTGATGAGGTGTTGATGTGGCACAAGTAGTGCCATATTTGGGTTGGGTTTGTTTTTTAGTTTAAAAATCATCATTTATTCTCTAATTGCATTGCTGCCATCCGAAACTCGTTGTCTCTTTTGAGGCTTCAAATTTTTTCTAATGCAAACAAGTTGCTTCATATTCCATCCTTGAAATTTGAATTACAGGGAAAAAAAAACTCTCTTAGTGCATGGTGCTAGGATTATGCACTAAGAGTGGTTTATGAATTTACAAAAGTGTAATAATGGCCACCTATTATAATTGATGAAAGCTCTAATTCTAACTATTTTTTTTTAAAGTGCCTCAAATTGAGCCCACCTACAAACTACATAATTGACAGTTATGCACTAAGAGAGGATATACTCCTTAGAGAAGTTTTTTCTTGTACTTTCAAATGACCAATTGCGAATCGGAACATGTCGTTGGTCGTGGTTTTGTTTGTGTGACATTGATGCTTGGAACATAAAGATCACATAGTAATTGTTGTCCAATTGGAATGCACACAACAATGGAACTAGATCTGTGAAAGCGAGAGTTTAAGCCTTTGAGGTGGTCTGTTGTAAAAGGGACCATGACACAAAGGTACATTTTGCTTTCTTCAATATACTAACATTTTAGGAGGTGGTTGCTTTTAGAAGCCACCACGTTTCAACTTTTAAAATTTGTAACTAAATTTGATGAAAGTCCAAAAATAATGAATCAACGTGGGTTAGATGACAATTCTTTTTTCTTCATACAAAAATTTATTGAATTTTTCCAAAAGAGCTTAGCTTTCCTAAAAAGGCAATCAGTTGTTAAATGGTTGCTTTAAGACTAGACAACCTTACGGTTATGTTTGACTGTCAATAGTAATGGGGATTGTATTCCTAACTGTAGCCTTAAAGTTTATAGAAGTATTGATTTGCAAAGGTAATATAGTACAATGATAGACTTCAATGTGTGTCTCAAGAGATTTGTTGCTACTAAGAGCATCTTTAGTCCTAATGGTATATTGGCCCTCTGTACGATTTTCTAACTTTTGAATGGTATATACTTAGAACTTGAAATTTGTATCATTAGAAGTACATATGGAGTGTGCATGGACAATTTTGCTTTGGTAGCTGTAATATGCTAAAACCTCTATTCTTTTTTTATTTTGAATGATACAAATTTTAAGTTCTAAATATATACCGTTTGATAGACCGTTAGGGCCAATATATTGTTAAGGCTGAGGATGTTGTAAAGCATTATTGCATTTCACAATTTTACACATATTTGGGTACCTCCCAAATTTAGATGGACGAAAACCAACCTTTGCATAATATATGGGGAAGGATTGGACGCAACATGTAATTTTAATAAATGTGCAATTATGCTTGTGGAGATTATTACAAGGCTTTATGTTGGTTGTAAATATAATAAGATTGTTTCTTTAACTGAAGTTTATGTGTTGCCTCAAAAACTAAGGTCTCTAATAAACAAATATTGAACTTTATTACAATATCTAATGACTATGTGTTGGAATTTATTATGTCACGTGCTTTTAGAGGGTGTACATTATGCTTCATAAGCACTAAACTATTTAATTTCCACTCCTCACCTTCAATATCTTTCGAATGGGAAGCCATACCATTTTAAAATTATTGGGTGTCTATATAACAAGACTTGCAATTACTTCTATTGAAAATTATATTCTAAATTTTACCATCCACCTCCAAGTTTAAAGAATCTTTTGAATTTCAAAGATTTTATTTTATCCACACATTTTCTAAAATTAGTGTATTAATTTTTCAATATTTGAACAATATCAATCTTCGTTATTATTAACTGTGAATATTCTCTAAATCTACAAATATAAAATTTCTTTTTGCTTCTTTTAAATGATTGGAAATGGCTTTGATATGTTAGTAGGATGAAAAAATCTTATGATCCCCCCACCCCACATCACCCAAATTTTTTTGTTTAAAACTAATAGTTAGAAAAATGTCGTGAAAATTAATAAACTACAAAACTCAATCAATTTTAAATTGAATTTATAGTTTATACTAAAAAAATATCAATAAACACATATACTATACATATTTCACATGTTGTACATATTCCGTATTTCATATTTGTCTTATGTATCCGAATCTGTATCCATCTTATTTATTTTTCAAGAATAATCGCATTGGAGGGGGAGATACAAGATCAACAGCTCTTGGTTTTACAAAGCAATGTGTATGTGCGCTAATTACAACCTAGACCTAGATGCATCATCATAGGAGATAGTCGTTATCTAAGGAAAAATTTGAGATAACCCATTCAATATGCATTGTTCTTTCTTATTACGGTAGTCAAATTTTTGTTGGTACTTATGAGTTTGTTTTAGTGTGCTTATATTCAAACTTCTTTTTGAAATCATTGCTCAATAATTGCCCAATTTTTATTTTATTTTTTTGTTTAATTTTTAAACACGTGGATAGATCAAAGATTCGTTTTGAATGAGCAAGTTTAGAAAATGAACCGATTCAACTTTCAACGATTCTCCTCTTTTAGTGGGATTACCCCCTAAAGGACCACAAGGCCAACATGTGGCTTTTGCAACTACATTTGCAAAAATTCAAAATGTTAAACCTCACTATCAGTTTGTGAACAACATAGAAACCCTCAAAATAATTTTTCATATTGAATCGGTGGAGCAATCTAATCAAGAAATGATTAAAAAAAAAGTTGCGTAAATCTTTTTTCATTTCAATGGTGGCAATCATCAAAATCATTCCATGATAATGAGGAATTTTGCTTGTTATAGGAGCAAGTCAAGAAAACAAGACCTTAGATCCAACCCAACCCCTTGTCCTTTAACCCCTCATCGCCGGAGGGGACGAAAAGTGTCCTCACAGAAAATTCAAAGTGCTGTAACTTTTGCATCCGATGTCCAAACTCAATAAAACTTGTTGGTAAAGTTGCGCTCTCTCTTCTAGTTTATGTGGCAGAATTTTCAGATCAATGAGAGCTTTATCGATTTCTTGAAAGCCAATCGAAGTTCATAGGTTCAATTTGAATTCACCAAACTGCATTTGAAGGCTGCAACTTCGGGGGCTTGTATCTCCTTCATCCAATGTTTGTTTTCAATCAAAATTGTTGTGTTATGTTCCCCTTTAAGTCTAGTTATTGTGGTTAAATTTTCATGTCAACCCAAGTTGTTTTGAATGCTTGGGAGCAATTCGAAGTTCAAAATCTAGACATTTTTGCATTACAGTGAACTTTGGTGGCTTATAACTTCTTCATACAGGAGTTTTTTTCAATAATTTTTGTTGGAAAAGTTTCACATACTAGTCTAGTTCTTGTGGTAAAATTTTCATATCAATCCAAGAAGATATGATTGACTGAGAAGCATTTTAGCAGAGGTAGGTTCAGCTGTAGATGTGTTTTTTTGCTACTTTTTTCACTGTTTTTTGACATTTCAAAACAACTTTGCAAATGCAATGAGTCAATTAAATGTGTTTTTTTTCCACCAAAGTGTTTGTCTTTTGGTTTAGAATCACCTTGTAGTTTAAAGTTTTTTCATTTGAGTAGGTTTAGAAATCGAATTCCACCTCGAAATGTGTTTTTAGGAAAATTTCAGCATCTTTTTTCAACACTAAAACATTATAATCTTTCAATCTATACGGTCCAATGACCCCAAATCTTACTTACACCATCTACAACATGCACACTATAATATTGTACGGTTGAGATTTTTATAACTTATTCACATTTAGATTTATAACACTTGAAAAGCAAGGTTGTTTTTTGACATGGTTAGAGCTTCGGCGGTGAGGGGTTAAGGTAGTGTGTTCTAAAAGTGCCCATCTTCTTCAAACCGCCCCTATTTTAAGGTGGAGAATGGAGATGGGTTGATTCTTAAATGGACTAGTTTAGTAATTGAATGCATGGAGGAAAAATTATTTTTCTATTGCAAGAGCCAATCATTGTCTTTGATTTCCGCTCATCTCTTTTACAAGTTGCAAGTGGACAGATTTTGGAAGACCTATGGCCACAAATAGGTGCCTATGCCCTGAATCTTTCAAAATTCATAAGTAATTCAAAAATGCTTGGAAAAATACAAAACCACTTGTGTTAGATTCCACGTCTATTTTTCTTTCTCTGAAAAATGATCTAAAAATATTTCTGCCCACAGAAGCCTGTGAAAAAGGCGGACCAGCCCTTAAATGATTGCTTTAAGAGCATGTTACCTTATGTGTAGATCCTAGCAAAAATGTTCAATTAAACAGTGTGCAATTAGGGAGGGATTAGTGTACCATTTTTTTCTCCAAATGTTTTAATTGGTAAGTTACCACCGAACTTTGTCAGGGCTGACGTAAGGAAAACTGACCCTTTGGGATGAAGGACGGATGACATGGGACGCGGGGGACATGAGACGTGAGTGGGTGTGGATGAAGATTTGATATTCCGTCTCATCCAATGCAGGCGACAACTTCGCCTCACTGTGCTCCGTCGATCTCATCCCCCTGCCTCGGGAGGGGCTCCTCTCTCTTCCTCTTAAGCTAAGCCACTATTACTCCACCTTGGTACACAAGAAACCTATATTCCGTTAAATTTCCATTTGAAAAGCATCCTTGAGTTCCATGCAAAACAAGTGAAAACATGGATTTTTTTTATTCTACATGTTGTTATTAAGTTTACAAAAAATTAAAAACTAATTATAATTATTAAAAAAAACTATTCGCACTTTGCATTAGAAATGATGTCAACAAAGTTTACCCCTCAAGGTTTTTTACTATGTTTCCACCAAAACAACCATTTCGAGTACGAGTACCAAATTTTAGAAGAAATAAATTAAATATTGGACTCATGTAACTGTAGGATCTTGTAGTACAATGGTTTGAGAAGACATGAAAGAAGTTTCAGAAATTTTCACCATGTGGATTGTAAGATATTAGCGTTTGAAGTGTCAATAATCCTTTTGGGGGCCTTGCAAAAAATAACTATGATAATAAATATCATACAATAACTTTTGAACCATGTAGTCAAAAGTTATGAAAATTGTTGGACCTTAAAGCTATTCCTTGGAGGCACATGTTGAGTGAAATTTTCAAAGAAAAGAAATAAATATTCCAAAACGTCGTGTCTCGATTGATTTCACGCTTATGATTCTTCATACTAATTGTGAATACATATTATCCCATATAAATGACCAATGTAGCATGATGGATTTTATATAATTTAGATATAGATGTTTCATGAGTGTTAGGTACATGTTCTATATGTATATTGATTTATCCTATCGGTGCATGTAATATAATTGAACTAATAAACCAAAAAATATTCCAATTCTTTTGACATCTTAGGGTGCCCACCCCTCAAACGGATCAGTGATCCAAAACCGCCATACCCAATCACTCTTTATACATCTTCCAAATCAATATGTATATGTATATATATATATATATATATATATATATATATATATATATATATATATATATAGGAAAGAAACAATTTAGGAACTTCTAACCCAAAAAACTTAGACCCTTCATAACTTTGCATGCCATATCAAAATGCCACATTCTTTGGTGCATTGGAACCTCCTTTCACTTGCCAATAAGAAAATACTCCAGATTTGAATTTGAACAGTCTAATAATAATAACAACTAGACACAATAACAAAAATTTGCCATTAAATTTTTATTTTTCATGCCAAACCTATCCCACAAATCGTATCCAATATCATATTTGTTCTTTTTTTTTCCTTCCCCATTTCTTCCTAGCTACGGATCACTTCCGTGATGTTGCAAACACTCCTTTTCCTCATGTGATTGCACGATTGCAAAGTTCCGTCTGTCGATTTGTAAGTGCACCCCCAAACAATAGAATATAGAAAGGTGTTGGTAAGGATCTGATCATGGGCGAGCTTTTCGGCAGGATTGTCAACTTTTTGGTAAGGTTTCTATCAGAGGCTTTGTTTTCACTTGGACTTTTGAATCGTAGTGGTTTTTTTCATTGGGCCGCCCACACCAGCAAGCACACAATATATATGGGCACCGGAAACTGTACAGTAAAAGTACATGCATCTGCGGGAAAGCATACAAATTTTGAATTAACATGGCCGTGGTCACCGCTTTGAATTTGAATTTTTGACAGGCGGAATCGCAGACTGTCTTGTAAATAGGACTGGAGAGGCCAGAGGGAATTATGGTGGCGGGTCTTGGTTGGGGCTCCAAGCAGTAGTACTGACTGTCAAAATGTGGGTGCCCAAGGCTCACGTTGGCATGGGAAGCTACTACGGCAAATGACCCACTACCAACCACTTGAGCAATTATCTGCATATTTGGGGCGCAGGTTTTTTGAGTGACAGAATTTGTTTTTCCATGTACAGAAATAGAATTTGGAAGGATTGCATACTTTTTTCCAGAATATTTTTTTAGACAAAATTAAATTACTATGAATATCTTAATAAAAAACTGATCTTCAACCTATTATGGACATATAGATGTTTCTAGTTTTAACCATGGGCTGATTGCAAAATCGACCAAGGGCTGGTTGTAATATTGACAGCCTTGCAACCAATCATAATGTGCCACAACTACTCCTTGAACTGCAACACAACTTCACACAAACAGGGCAGTCTATAGATTGGAAATGGGTGGTGGTCGGGAGACGGGTCAGCTACCATGATGGTGCCAATAATATGACTATTTTGATCCCCCAAAATGAAAACAACCTGTACAAAACTAGCCAACAACATCTTCTTGCCTGCCCCCCCCCCCCCCCGCAAAAACAAAAACAAAAACACTGCCATGATCCAGAGGTGGTTTCTGAGAGAGTTTACCGTCTATTTCATAAAGGGTGGGCCCGGGGGGAAATGGTGGTAAGGAGGAGGATATCGATGGTTGAGGAAACTACAGTAACTCCTAATGGTACAGACTTTTTCCAATTTGGTTGAGAAAGTTCAAAACAAGTTCGTAGTGAAGTAAAGCACTTGATTCATTGAAAACAAATCATTTAAAAAATCTACAAAAGTTTCTTGAAAAGTCCTTCCTGTACCTTTTGGAAACCCCAAAAGCACATGGGTCACCATCTTCTGGAGGAGTTGAACGTATTCCACCAATGCATTGCTGCCACACAAGGCTCCACATCACCAATTGTTGACCATGGGTGTTGCTGACCAACCAGAAGGCGACACATGAGCTTTGCATTCTATTGAAATTAATTCACAAGCCGCATGAGATTTTTGAGGGGGATTGACTGTGTAGTTGGCAGTGCTTCAATTGAGTGGGGGATGAGAGTTTCTTGCGGATCTCCCATTTCACCAATTGGGGACTCCACTTGGAAGTTGGCCCTAACCTATAACCTATACCCATTTGTTTAAGAAGGAAAGGGTGCTCTAGGGATTCTGAAGAATTGGAGGACATGTTGACGAGATTAGCCTTTTCACATTTAATGCAAGGACACCAAAAAAGTTTAACGCCTAAAGCCCCGAGGATGTTTTTTTGCCAAAAACCACTCAAAAACTACCACTTTTGTTGCATTCACTTAAGGAAATCAAATTTTTTGTTTTTTTGGGAATTTAACCATAGGATCATGTACTTAACTTGTCTGAGATCATGTAGTAAAAATTTCATCATATTTCACCGTATGGATTGGAAGATATTAGCATTTGAAGTTGAATAATAAGTTTTTTTTCAAGAAGATGCTTAAATTGCCCGAAAAACTAAAATTGTCCATAACTTTCTCATCCCTAGTCCAAATAGAATGAATCTAAGCTTCATGTATAGGTAAAAACATAATACTTTAGGAAAAAAATTAAAATAAAATTATTTTGACTTTTTGTAAATTTTTTGGGGCTGCCCGCCAATCTCCATTTCTTGCGCATTGTGCCATAACTTTTTCATCCGGCATCCAATTGAAACAAAAATATATATCCACAAAGCTCTTGCAAAGCTATACAACCTCAAAAAATCTCAAAAAAATTCACTTCAAATTGAGACAATAGAAACCTACCTGAACCCAAATTGTCCCCTAAGGGGACAAGCGGGGCTTTAGGGGTTAAAAAAAGTAATACAACGAAGTTTGTTTTTAAGTGCAAATTTAGAATTCATAGGTCCCTACGACCAATTATAAAACTACAATATGGTCGAGCCTTTTTGACCCAAGACTAAGTGAAATTGAACAATAAAGTATTTAGAACTAAACCTCATTCCATCCAACATAGGACTTTGGAGACAGTCACCTACATGTTGATGCCAAATGCAGAGCATGTCAATAATGCAAGCTTTGTAGAGCAACAAACCCTAAATCATGCAAACAATTATCATGACAAATCCCTTTTCTTTCCAAATCTATTCTAATGTGATGCATTGAAACGCTATCAAGCTAATTTGGTACCAACCTCCATGTTAGGTTTGATACTGAGTTTACATGGAGGATGGCACCAAATTAGCTTGATAGCATTTTAGTGCACCAAATTGACATCATATTGGCATGCCCTGACTTTCTTGATGTAGGATCTTGTAGTATGCTGACTTGACAACATGTGGTAAAAATTCCAAAAATTTCCACCACGTGGATTGCAAGATACAAGCATTCAAACTCATTGAAATCATTTTTTTGGCCTTGCCGAAAAATAGGGCAGCTGCAATTCACAAGCTCATTTTTCTATGAAAAGATGTCTAAAATGGTAGTTCTTCTTTGGATACTTTTTCCTAGACAAGTTATCTACATGCTTAAAATATTTCACATCATTTGGAATTGTACAACATATAGAAAAAAAATAGTAAGTAAAAAGAACTCAAGTAGAGAATGAGTCAAAATACAAAATTGTTAAGAATTTGGTTAAGGAATTGATAAATGCCAATTCCAATGGTTGCAATGTTTTAATAAACAATCCTACAGTTTTATTTTTTTCAAAAAATATTGAAAATTGAGTAAGATAAAGGACTTCAAAGTTTATTTTAAAGTAAAGATTCTATAATTGCCCGCAAACTAAAACTCCTCATAACTTTTGATACATTGGTCAAAATGGTATGATTCAAAGCATTCCATGTATATATAAATCTAGAAAACCAATTTCAAATTTTTGTTTTTGAATAAAGTGATTTTATCTTATCTGCTCGGACTGCCTGGCCGGGATAAACAACAACATATTAGGCCATAACTTTTGACTCATATTTTCAAATGTCATGAAATTTAGTGCATGTGAAAGATATTCCTTATCCCGACCTTCTAATAAAATTTCAGCCAAAAACATTCAGCCAAAATTTCAGCCAAATTTCTAGTCACATGAACCTACCCAAAATTTCTATACAACCATAAAATGCATGCTGGACGTATACTTAGGGGTTAAATGAGCGCCCGCTCAATCTCATTGCCGTCTACCACATTAACTATGTGATTTTCAATTCTCAAATGCATGGTGAAAGGACTTGTTGTAGGGTGCAACATTGAGGACTGGTCGGATTTAAATTCGCCTACCTTAATCCCTTCCAACATTTTGATACAATCATTTGGGGTTTAGTTGCTCATCTTTTGCTTGGACATAACTTATGGTTGGCAATCAACTTTTTTCGAATATGATTTTTTTATTATATAGAAAATTGGGTTGTCTTTGAACATGTGTGTCACACATTAGGATAGTTATCATTGAGCACCCTATCCCTAACTCCTCTCTTGAAATTATGACTATGATGTATTGTAAATGCCGCACTAAAATTATCACCAAGTTCGGCAAATTTTGTAAAATCTTGTTACTTGACTTTTCACTGTTTGTTATTCATCAAGATAGTGTTGGGGTGGGGAAGCCCTCCTCCAAAATTTTGAAGGTTCATCATAATACTACAATGCTATAGTGAACTACCTAAATTGAAATCGTTGTTGCCTAACTAAATGAACATAAGTATATACAATATTATTGAGGTGTTAATGTTTACTATTAGGGGAAAACAATGATGTTTTAATTAGTAATCAAACATTTGGTCATTGTGCCAAAAAAATATTAGATGAAATTTTAGCCAATCTAAAAGATATTCACATTTAATAAAACAATCAATTTGTATTTTGGATGGATTGTTCAAGTAAAATGCTTTAATATTGACTAGAAGAATATTTAAGAATACTTTTCCAACTTAGACTATTGAGTTTATTTCAATTCATGACGTATAACATAACTTCTTTTAATAATTGCATCAATTTATTTGTAAGAAGAAAATTTTATATCACATCCAAGTTTTGTCCTAAGCCCTTGGATTAGTGGAGGCTAACTAATAGATGCCAAAGGCATTTTATGAGTTTTTAAAAGGTTTTTTCAAACCAAACAAATTTATTTTAAGGTTTAATTAGCCTTTAGTCTTTACTTTCAAATTGTAAACATACAATTTTTGCCCCTAAAAAAGAGAGCATCCACAAGGTAGATGGATGACAAATATTTTTCAGTTATTTTTCATGGGAGTTATATAGAACGTATGAAGTAAATCCAAGTATGTTGAAAAAATAATTGTGTATGTTGTTCAACATTCAATGTAACTAGCATTGTAACTTAATGCTTCATGATTTTTGTACAATACCCATAAGTAATGGTACGGAAATCCAATTCCTTCATTGAAAACTAATCTTGCATGATATAAACTATAATTGTCATTTTTGACTTGCATAATGAATATTCAATATGCAGGCAATTCTAATTAAGCATACCAAATTGGGCTTTCAAAAAAGCAAAATTCCATTTTTAGTGAGTTATTTCATTTTAATTTCATAGTTTTGTATGCTTATTGATTGAAAAACATTGGTGATGATTTATTTTTAAATTTGATTGCATAGATATGTAGGAAATATTCATATGCACATCTTGCATATTATCCCCCCCCATTAAATAACAAAACTATGATCTATGAAGAATTCAATCGGAGGTGTTGTATAACCAAATTTTATAAAATAGATATCTCTATAAGTTAATTATATTTGGCAAAGCAATTGTACCACGATGCTTAAGAAAATTTATGGTGTGAAGGTCAAATACCAAAATCTACTTAAATTATAGAGATGTACATTTTACAAAATTAAGTCATACGACACCTCCAATTGAACTCTTCGTATATAGATCATATTTTTGTTACTTAATGGAGTGATTTCTAATGTGAAGGATGTATATAATGATGTTCCCTACATATCTATGTAATCAAATTAAAAAATTTGTCACCAATGTTTTTCAATCTATTATCTTGTAAAAATATGAATTTCAAATGAAACAATTTACCAAAAAATAAAATTTTGCTTTTCTCAAAGCCAAATTTGGTATGCTTGATTGGAATTATATCAGGAATTGTGCAGAAATTGAATGTTTATTATGCAAGACAAAAAATGCCAATTATATTTTGTATTATACTAAATTCTTTTAAATGGTGGCAATTGGATTTCCATATCATTGCTTTCAGGTACAATACAAGAGATTTCAACAACTCGTATAGAATTGAGGGAGAGAAAACCTTTAACTAAATGAAGATCGTACATTTGAATTTCTATCAAGTAGTCATTTATTTTGCCTCAAATCTCCAAATCCACATTTGCCATCCTAAGAGCTCCATTGTAGATTAAACTATATGGATCAAGAATATCATGAGGATAAAACCATAATAATATTACACGAGAATTTAATGATTATCATGTTTAATCATGATCATATAGATATTGATAAAAACTTTACAAGTTGTTTGAAGTTTTCAATCGTTTGTGTATTATGAAGCCTAATGTTTAAGGTCATTTACAAAATTTGAAGTTAAAGAAAATACTTGGATAAATATTAGCAATTAATTCCTTCTCAAAATCTATTGTTCAAATCAGTGAAATGAATTTTCAATTTGATTTTCTGCCCAAATTATAGTTTATTTGAGATTCTTCTCTAATAGCTTTAACCCCTAATAAGCCACCAAGTGACTTTAGCAACTATGCTAAAAATTCAAAATGTGAACAACAAGAGATAGTAGATGATTTTTCTTATTGAATCCATTAGTGCAATCCAATCAAAAAATGATCAATTATGTAATTTTGGTAATTTTTTTGAGAATGAAGAATGCACTTTGGGCCATTGCTTTAGATCTTCATATTTTTTTGTCTACACTTGAAAACAATCTGAAAAAATTACACATCAAAACCATGATGGTATGTATTGGTGGAAAAGAAATTAGAGTTTTTAGAATACTTTTGAACATTTTGAGTTTAGTATATGTACAAAGTACCGCCTATTGTAACCAAACATCTTTCATCAACCTTGTCAACATTGGTATTTTTCTCAAAATTGTACAATTTAGTCAATCTCTTTTTTTATAGAAAAGCTACATAAGTCTTCTTTCATTCTAGACATGGGGATCTTAAAAATTATTCTACATGAATGTGGAATTATGCTTGTTACAAGAGTTAATCAAGAAAACAAGAGCTATGCTGCCTCCCCGGTCCTTTCGGAAGAAACACTAGAAAACCAAGTTTTGCAATTATGTATCCTTCTACAATTCTTGAATGACGATTTACAATTTTAATAAATTACATATATTTTGAAGATTGAAATAATTTTAATGATTATGCACCTAAAATAAAACAAAATATCAAGCAAAGAAGATTTTATTTTAATTTCAAAGTTTTGTTTGCACAAAATCTAGTGCGTTGGACATTCGGATTTAGGTAACTCCACAAGTCATTTGGAATAAAGCCCAATTTTTGTTAAGATATTTATTTGAAATACCTTTGAACTCAACTAAGACCATACTTAGAAAACAAGCTTTTCACTTTAACCCTTAAATCACAATTGTTTATTGAGTGGATAATTGAATGTTTGAAAAGTTTCTACCATTCAATTTTCAACAAATGATTCTGAAATTTTGATGCAAGGTGTGTACACTAACATCCTTTGTGGGAAGGATAAAAGGTTCAATCCAATACCCAACTTGTAAAGTTATGATGCCCGATAAAATTTGGGCTATTCAAAAAATTTAGGAGTCTTTTGCAAAATCTCTTATCTACTTTTGAAATTTGGAATGTATATAACTAATACAATATGGTATGAAATTTTCACAACAATTTTTTATTTTGTTTTGTTTTAAAAGCACATTCTAAGAGGAGATTTAACTTTGTTAACTATGTTGGATAAAATATTTTTTTATACTTAAAATACTATAATTTTGCAACATTTTTTGTCAAAGATTTTGGATTTTGTTTTTTCACATATTCTAAATTTTTGGTTCTATGTTTTTTTCATTTGGATTTAAAAAAAAAAAAAATTCCAATACACAAGAAATCATCAAAAAATAGCTATTGTATTGTTGGATTATTTGACGTCATTGTATAACAAGGTGATTTAGATTAAGGTAGACCCTTTAATTATTTGCTTATAAAATATTGCATGAGTGTACCCAACGTGTTGTAGTATTCACTAACTGTGCATATGTTCAATCTTAGAGCATCTTCACACTACGTCCCAAGTCCCATTTGGATTCTCAATATCCAATTGGTAGAAAACTCAAAAATGGGATTTGGAGCTTCACACTATGCCCCAAGTTCCAAATCCCACATCACTCAAAAATGCTAATATGACAACACTTTGGGGGAGTTTTAGTTTCAAGGAAGTGGGACTTGGAAGTTGAATTGGATCTAGCAAAAGAGAAGATCCAACTCAACTTTAGATTTAGCCTTAAATTAGGACTTGAGGCATAGTGTGAAGCGCCCCTTACTCTAACCTTATAAAGTCTCAAGAGTTCCCTTCAGATACTTTTGAAGTTTCCGAGCAAGTACCTATGGTCTCAATTTTTGACAAGGTTTTCTGAAACTTTTTTAAAGAAAAGTAAACTAATTAGATTTTAAGGAATATAAATTTTATTGCAATCGGTGAGAGCAAGAATAATGCCGCAATAAGCCCAAAACAAGTAATGCGGGCAATGAAAAAAATACATGAATACTTGAAATGATTAAAAATAATAGTTTATATATATTATATTTTTGTTTAAATATGTGGAAAGATTTGAATAATTCTATTTAGATCAATGATGTGAATGTTATAAAGCTTCTTGTTTTGCAAGAAATCTTAGCAAATTCTAAAAAAAAAATATGTTGGATTTGTTTAAGAACTCAATTTTAACAATTTTCCAAGAAGGCAAGTTGCACATGGTTTAGTTTATTTTTAGAACAATCTCACCATTGGAATTATTGTGTTTTAATTCCATCTTAGTTAGAGCTATCATGATCATTTTTCTTGAAAAACACCTTCAATCCATTATATGTTAAATCCTAACATATTGCAATATAAAGTGAGAAACTTTTGGAAAAAAAAGTCAACAAATTTTTAATACTACAATCCAGTACAAGATTTTATAACCAAATGTGCAAATGACCAAATGTGTAGTATTTCTTAGTTTTTTAATCTCTTTGCCCTAGAATTGTCAAAGAGATTAAGATTTTTGGTAGAGACATAAGGCAAAAACACCCCCCAAAACATCCATGTACCCATTCCTAACAAGCACACTTCTATCAAAAGTATCCCCTGAAGTGCAATTAAACCATTCGTATACTTAACTACGATTGATTGACTACCGATTCTCCAGATTTTTGTTCCATGACCAAGCTACACATCGGTTGCAGTGACCCAAGCAACCAGGCCCCCTCGAATTTGAGGAAGGGCTCCTTCCATCTGGGCCCTCCAGATGGTTGGACGGCTGAGATCCGTTGGCGGGGTTTGGTTCGTTGTTTGGCTTGGTAACTTGGCTGCTTGGGTGAGTTTCCAGATGCCCTGCCATCTGGTTTTGAGATGTCCTGCCATGAACTGAATTGAATAAACTCATTCAATAAACTCTCTTGCTTGGTGGCCGCTAAACTTATTCTTGGCTAGCTGGACATGCTTATAACTTAAATAGGACACTAAGTTAAAATTCAGCTCATGAAGTGGGCTGAAGAGGATAGTTTTGGGTGATTTTAGGGGGGCAAAAGTTAAAAAAAAAACTATTTTGAGCCGTGTCTAGGGTATGTTTTAGACCCCACCTAGCTAATTTGGGGTCTCTGATTGCAAATATGAATTCAGAATTTGCAAAAAATAAAATAATGTGAAAAATAAAATAAATTCAGCGGTTTCTCCGGGGTTTAAAATCCTACTTTTTCACCCTTTATGGGACGGGTTTAGCGTCCCACAACATTCTCATGTGATGAGGGTCACAATTTGATCATATTCAAGAGGATCCTCCTCTCCAATCTCTCTCAAAGAATTTGTTGTGAATTTTTATAATACATTCCATCCTCAAATTGTCAATACCTTAACTCTAAACCCCTAATGTATATTAATAAATGCATTTGGCATACTTGATATATCACATACATATCACTTAATATTTCATATGTAGTCATAATGATTTTAAGATGTTTTCTTAAATTATAAACTTTATCATCATTACGTTACTAATCCATAAATTTTCTATCCTTACCTATGGTTTAGAAAATTTTCTCCAATGCTCTTGAATATTCTTGAATGCTCTTTTTTTCACATCTTAAGAGTACCTTTTTTTTTTATTGATTCTTACTAAATTCCCTTGTACAATGTCAAATGTCCTCACGCTTTATAGTTCCATTTTGTAATTATACTTTACTCCCAAAGTGTATTAACAACGGAAGAGATAAAACATAAGGTTAAAAATTTGAATAGTGCTATTCAATTAGGCCATTCAATTAATGAATTAAAAATGTGCATAAAATCACTACTATTAGAGTGTTACATTTCAACCCATCACAACAAATTTCATACATAGAATGATTGCCAATATAGAATTCGCTATCATTTAAAAATCATAATGGAGTGGAATTCAAAAACTTAGGGGTGAATGTGATTATATTTTCTCCGTTGTGTCAATTGTGACTTATGTTTGTGACTTCTATTTAAGGAGTCAGTGAAATTAATCAAACTTGACATTTACTTTTAAGTTCCATGTCTAAACAACCATCTACCTAAACACAACATTGTAATCATGAAAATTTGTGCCCATTCAAAATTGATTAAAAAATTTAACATTCAAATTTTTTCCAAACCTAGGTGCTTGCAATTATAGATATCATATGGATAGGATTTAAAATAGGAACGTCCAACTTTTATTTATACATCAAGTTAATTATATAGTACTATTGTTTACATTATATAAAAAAATAAAAAATTCTCATTATTTCATGAATGTTGGATTGATTGGCCAAAAGAATTTAATGTACAACTTTGAAATTTTTTTTTGCATGAAGTGCAACATTTCAACCTATGAAACTATCATCTCATTG